>JAQJVL010001630.1:0-162710 GCA_035578905.1 Stictocephala bisonia | reverse complement strand
AAAAAACAGAAATGCGTAATATTTTTATTTTTATTTTGGGAGTTATCCGTTATGAAACTATTCTCATGTTCATATTTCAATATGTTAGGCATCCAGGCAATTTAATTTTAGGCAGAACAAAATTACAAAACTGTTCATTTTTGGAAATATATAATTTTGTGTTGTAAAATTTACAATGTACTGAACAATTTTTATCTTGGCACAGTAAATTCAACTTGTGCTATAAATAACGATATAAAACCAAACGTTTTTAATTACGTTGAAATAGTTATAAAATCTTATGTGGATGAAAGGTTTACGTAGTTTACATAATTTTTTACTAGAAAAGAAAAAAACAAACACGCATATTCGAGTTATCATATATATGTACATATATATGTACATATATGTACATATATATGTACATATAGAGTTACATATATATGTAATGTTACAAGAACCTCACCAGCAGCAATGATGTGAAAGACGCACGGAGATCGCTGGTGGCCTATCCTGTTGCTGGCCCAGCACAGCAGGGTTCCGTAGTCGTGCTCCGACACCGGTGTGTACGTGACAACACTGGACGTACCACTACGTAGTATGTACTTGCTCTCCACGTCCATGCTGTCCGCCGAGCTGTTGAACGTCCACTTGAAGTTTACGTCTTTTGGGTTAGCATCCACCTCACAGGTTATGTTGGATCGCTCTTTCTTGGCCACACCATGCACCCTTGTCTGGTTCGGCTTGCAAGTTGGTGCATCTGTAAATGATTGGTTATTAAGAACTGTTTTGCTGAAATAAATGTTTTTGAGATATACATATTTATTTAGGGTTTTTATATTGTAGGCCTATATATATATATATATATATATATATATGCCTTTATGTTATTGACATGTAACATTCCTAATTATACAGTACAACTTTATCCGGGATTAATTTATCCGGTTGTCTGTGTCATCGAAATTGACAATCAGACGAAAGTATTTTTTTTATATTATAAAATGATAATTACAAGGAAGTGTCACTCATCATCACTACACAAGTCTAAAACACTAGTTTTTATTCTTGAATATTGCAGGTACAATTCATTTAACCAGTTCTGACTACGCATGGCGCCCAATTGCGGCTGGCTGAGTCACATATATAATTTGGGAAGGTGAAAGAGTTCATTATGTACACACCCTCAGCATTGTATTTTTTTTTTTTTTTTGTGGCGTCAAAACATACTCTCGTTCTTTTAAAGAATGCAGTTACTGTTCAATCCTTTCAAATCCTTAAAAATACATCGTATATAACGTACCTAAATACCATAAAGTAAGTTAGTATTTAATTACTAAAGTTATAAATGAGTACAACACTGATGTTTTAAAAAACGCATGATTTGGATAGTACGTACTCACCCGCTTTTGTCTTGTCATATTTCGCAAAATATTTGCGATTTGTGTTGCATTAAATTTTAGGTACTCCTCTTTCTTTTGTTATATTAGTTATTAAATAATATTTGAGTTAAATAAACACTTTTTTTGTTACTTACGTTTAATCCAGCTTTGCACGTATTGATATTAGGCGGAAAAAGAATGAGGTTGTCCTGTATTCTGTTTACCATTCAGAAAAAAACAACTATTATAATTTGAATTTTTAGAATAGTTTGACTGGATTTTGGACGTATTTAAAGATAAATAAGGATACTAACCAAAAGCAATTGTACTATTGATTTATTCTGTATAGATGAAATATATAAATCTATATTTTAATTTCAGTGCAACGGTTGAAAATTATACTCCAAAAATGATAGCGGTGTGCACAATTCTAATAAACAAATATGAAGAAGTGCTTATCTAAAAACATTGGATATTGATGATTCGAGACTGTTGAAAAAGATGCATGACTCATGGTAATATTATTTTTTTAACCTTAGATTCAAATGATTTTATTTTATTGAAAATTCCTAATTAAGAGCAAAATGAATAGTAAAATATTATGATATACATATTTAACAACATCAATGACAATACAAAATCATGCATTCGTGCTTTAGCATTGACTCTTAACTAAAATAACTTATTACTTCATCAACAATGAAAAAATATGAACACTATTTAAGATAAAAACTAAAATAATGAATAATAAATTATTCGTAATAAGGCTGGTCAATGTATAGATATGGTATACTTTAAATACATTTTTGCATAATTAACAATGTTCAATATACCTATGTAATACTTTAGTTTAAATGTTAGTTTCATTGGGGGAAACTATCGTTGGCATGCTCATTCTATAAAAGATCGTTCGAACTTTATAACACTCATTTCATTCATTTTCATAACTATAACTCACAAAGAACGTTTAAAAAGAAGGGGTTGCTCTCGCCATCCCCTTCCGTGTTGAACCCCACACACGTGTAGTTACCCGCGCTGTTTCTGCTGACGCCCTGCAGCACGAGGCTTTGGTTGCTGATGATCACTCCATGGTTGACGTTGTGGTTCAGCACTTTACCCTAAATACATGTGGGAAATATGTTTTCGTTTAATGTACCTTCATATGTTAATATATCTTACTAAAAATAAACGTGAAATATTTTTCATAATGGCTGTATCGAACAACAATGGGGTGTTTTTTTACTTTTAGATCTTAACAGAGTTTGTTATATAAGTTTATATATTTCAAACATTTTAGAGCAAAGCTTATATGTTGTTATTTCTTTTTAAAATGACGTTTTAAACGTCAAATAATACTTAGAGGAACCTTAAAAATAAGTAAACGATAGTTTATTAGAACATTGTACATCAATTTAAAAAGTCCCAGATATGCATATTAAATTATATGAGCATTGTTCAACAAAGCTTATTTTAGCTAAGCACAATTTTAATAAGGAGTTTAGAGATAATTTGTTACGAAAATTATAATTTGTTTGATTATGACTGAAATGAAAAATAGTTAACTAATAGTTTAGGTTTGCACTGGAAGAAGTTAAATGGAAAGAATAAATAGTAACAATGCATTATAGATTTATTTTTAAGTAATATTTGGTTTAATAAAACATATAATTTGTATGACATACATATAGTTTTTCTTTCATGTAATATATAAATGTTAGGCCCACAATGTTGATAGTAACACTTATGGCTTTAGCATGAAACCATAGCTTCACACTTAAACATTTTCCAACAAGGTTATCAAACATAATAATAATAGAAGATCATTGATAAAAAGTCGTGAGAATACCATATTGAGTATACATTTATAAGAATGAAATAAATAATATATCTAATTTTTAAACTTGAGTATTTTTTTTTATGATAACAATATAGTGCTATTTTAATTTGAAACTAATTTGTATTATTAGAAGTAAGCAATATTTTATATAATGTATTTATTCTATAAATCACAAATCATTAAACTGTAATATATGTTTCCTAAAATTAAAATTACAACTTCAAGTAAATCAAATCAAACAAAATTTAAACATTTTAGGGTTTTACAGGAATTGTAATTGCAGATTTCAGCAGTTTCATGATGAGGTTGAACAAATTTTACTGAATTTATCGGGACCTAGTATATTGCTTGGGGATTTAAATTATTGTATTTTGGAAAAAGATAATACAGCTGAAACGTTTTTGTCAATGCTTTCTTCACTGGGCTTTGTTTCTTATGTTAACGAGCCAACTAGGGGAGAAAGATGTTTGGATCATGTTTTTATAAGAGACTGTAATAAGTTAGTTTTTGATTGTAAATTGGAACATTTGGATTTAACGGATCATTCAGGTATTTTAATTAATTGTAGATCTGTAAATATTAATCCATATAAATATGAGTGTATAAGAACGGTAGATTATAATTTGTTAAGTAGAAGATTAGCAGCCCAAGACTGGTCAACTGTTAAAAACTCTTCTAATGTTAATACGTGCCTTTCAAATTTTTATAATATTTATAATTCTGCATTGGAGCAATCTTATTATATAAAACATTCTGATAGAAAAATCAGAAAACGAAATCCTTGGATTTCAAATTATCTAATTAAAAAAATAAATGAAAAAAATTATCTTTTTAAAATATTTAGAATTAATAAGGAGGATGCAGAATTAGAAGGAAGATATAAACAACTTTCTAGAGAGTGCAATTTGCTTGTAAAAAAAGAAAAACTTAGTTATTATTCAAATAAAATTAAACAAAGTAATGGAAATTCTCGAGAATATTGGAAAATAGTCAAATCCATTACACGAAAAGAAGTTCAACATTCTAAAGACTTTATTGTTGAAGGTAAACAAGTCTCGGTAGAGGGTAATGAGGGGCTTGTTGCAAATGCTTTCAACAAACACTTCACAGAAATGCCGAGTCATTTGATCAGTCAGGCATTCGGTTCGGACATGTTTGAACGACCAGAGATGGAGACCTTTGACCATGAGTGTGCAATTTCCGAAGTATCAGCAGTTGAACTAGTAAACATTATCTGGTCAATGAACAACAAAAGATCTGTTGGTCTGGACGGCATATCTATTCTAACTATTAAACGTAATCTCCCTACACTTTTGCCGTCTCTACTTCACATTATTAACTTGTCTATTACAACCGCAACATATCCTGATCTTCTAAAAACATCTCTTGTTGTGCCAATTTATAAAGCTGAGGATCCAAAATTTATTAACCATTACAGACCAATCTCTTTACAAAACAGCATATCTAAGATTCTAGAAAACTGTATAAAGGTACAACTTGTAAATTTTTTTACTCATCATTGCCTATTTTCACCCCATCAATATGGCTTTATAAAAAATAAAAGCACAGATTTAGCACTAGAGAGACATATAACAGAAATTGTCAATAATGTCGATGAGCGGAAACCTACTTTGGCCGTTTATCTTGACTTTACTAAGGCGTTTGACCTCGTCGATCTGGACCTTTTAATATATAAATTAGAAAAATATGGAGTCCGAAACAACTCCTTAAGATGGTTCAAATCTTTTTTGTTCGGTAGAAATCAAATAGTGAGGATTAATGGGGTTTACAGTAAGACGTTACCTGTGAGGTTTGGAGTACCTCAGGGTGGAATTCTCGGACCAAACCTGTTTGTCATATTTTTGAATGATTTACTGTCTTTAAACCTAAACTCTAAAGTTTTTGCTTTTGCAGATGACAGTAGTTTAGTATGTTCTGCTAATAATTTTGAAATTTTAGAAAGCAAAATAAATAAAGATTTATTAAAAATTTCAAACTGGATTAATAAAAATAGACTTTTAATAAATACAAAGAAATCTAGCTCAATTATCTTTTCATACAAACCATCAACAGTGAGTAAATATAAAAACGAATTAAATATCAAATGCCACTCTCATGCTTGCATCTATGAGTGTACTTGTGTAAAAATAGATTTTAGTGAAAAAGTTAAATATTTAGGTATATTCATTGATTCTGATTTGAGGTGGCACTCTCATTTGGAATTTCTTGTAACAAAATTACGGAAAATCAACTATAGTCTCTACCATATGAGAGGTTTTTTGTACCCCCTCGATTTACGTACATTGTACTTATCTTGGTTTGAATCCACCCTGAGGTATGGAATTGTACACTGGGGAGGTACTTTCAAAGATATTTTAAAACCACTAATTATAGTACAGAAACATGCCATTCGTACAGTTTGTAGCGTGGGAAAGTTTCATCCCTCTGCTGAACTTTTTAACTTTCTTAATGTCATGAATTTCAACCGTATTTACACATATTCAATTTTAATGTTTGTCAAAAAATATAGTTCAATTTTTAATCATGTAAACGTTATTAAGTACACTAGGCATGTCAGTAATAAAATGTTGATTTTTCCTCTGTACAAAAAAGAAACTAGTAGAAACCAATGTTATTTTAAATGCACTTTAATGTTTAATAAATTTTTAAAAAATCTTAATATTAATGAAAAACTTTCTAATTACAAGACAAACTTAAAAAAATTACTTCAAACAATAGATTAGAAACCTTGTATATGCTTATTGAATCTTATAGTATTAATACATTGTTAGTATATTTATGGCATATGTTTAAATGTGTAATGTATATATTATGTTTCATGTTTTAGTTTAAAATAATTAACAGTGTTGTGTTTCCTTTATATTTTTGATGTAGAAATAGTGAAGTAAGACTGCTAGAAGACTAAGTTTAATTTTAAATGTATTCTTCAATTTCATTTTAGCCGAGCGTGCCTTGTGCACATGGCAAACTGTTTTATAAAAAACTTATTATGTGAATAAAGATTTTCTTATTCTTATTCTTATTCTTATTCTAAATGTGCCTGCGTTTTTGTGTTTGGTATAAATTAATGTAATTCGATTTTAATTTATCTAGTATTATTAATGTACAAGACATATTTTTACATACCAGTGTTAGATTAAAAAACTAACCAACTACTAAATCATTTTTTATCATGTAAAACTTTACATTTGCCAGTGAACATTCAGTTAATTATTGCTGGAATACATGAACAAAACTATTATACTAGGCAAAATGCGATTTACGCATGAAACGGTCTGTTATTTTAATTAAATCATTTCGCAACTTATTTGTAGTAAAATATTATTTAAAATATGATTATTTAACCAAATGCAAAACTTTTAATACATTTATATAGATAAATGTTACCCCACACACTACTGTTGATGCGAATATGGGAGAGAAGATAAATTTATTATATGTTGTATTCCAGGACCTAATAACCGAGTGATAGTTAGTACAAAAATATTTTCTAAGTGAGGATTTTTATTTTAGTACATTTTTTAGCACTACCACATTATAAGCCTAATTGGGAATAGTGGAGTGAAACAGAAGTTGTATCAATATGTAAACTTATCTATAAATAAATGTACTATCTTTTTGTTCAAAACAGCACATTATAATTACAGATTATCAACTCAGTTACCTTAATTTCTTTTTCTGCTGCATTAAAAGCTAACAATTCATAGTATCATTCTTCAAGCTCGTTTCTTACTGGATATATGATTTAATGTTATAAGATGAAACAAAAACTCCAGTAAATAATTCTTTAATTTCGTTAGGGCTTTCGGTAATTAAGTTACCATCTTCAGACAAACAAACTAAATTAATATTGTGTACATTTGATTGTTTTGAAAAACACATGGTAAAATAAAAATAAAACATATGGAATAATATAAATAAGAAAATAATTAAAAATATAAAAAGTATATATATTTAAAATAATAGTGGTGAGTTTTCAGACGTTCTTGGCTCGTTATTAACAAGAATTTCTTTGAATTTTTTATATATAGGCTTTCATAGCATCTAATTGTTCTTTATTTTGAACTTCTTTTAGTAAATTACATTTTGTAAAATGATGGTTGAAATTGATGCAGTGTTTTGCTATAGCTGATTTTTCCTCTTGATAATTTTTAAAATTATGTTTGTGTTCTTTTAATCTTGTTGAAGTTTTTCTTTTGGTTTGATCAATATATTTTTTATTTCAATTTTCACATTAAATTTCATAAATTCCAGACTTTTATTAATTTTTTATTTTGTCCCTTGGATTTCCAAGTGGATATTTTAATGTTGATGTAAATTTAAACGATAAATTTACATTAGAGTGTTTCTTAAAACATGTTTACATTAAGTTGGAAAAAAGATCCATATGTAACACTTCTCCAAACATACTTTTCTTTTTTGGGTAATAGTGTTGTTCGGTTTTGTTTTTCAATTTGTTGTCTTTTCTTATTCATCATTCTTGTAATAATTGAGAAATATGTAATTTATATTCATTATTACAATTCCAAGGTACTTACGTTGTGCCGCCATTCGACTTTGTAGACGGGCGGCTCCGCAACTACCATACAGTCAAAGTAAACATCCGTCCCCTCTCGAATGTTGTCTTTGTTAAGTGAAGTACCCAGTGTAAGCTGGGTTTCCGGTGTGTCTGGAAACCGGAAGCGAAATTTAATTAAAATTCCTAACTTTACACAATATACGAAAATGAGGTGAACAATTTACTATATCAAATGTAGACTCAGCTTTATTGCACATAGTTATACATTGTTTTAGCAGGTATATCTAGGGATACATACAAAGTAATAGGTGCAAAATATTTCATTAATCAATAGTGAGTTTGCAAATTTAATTTTGACACTTCCACGTTAACCCATAACTAGGGGTCACTCCTGCATGCTTCGTACACTAACCTTTTTAATCGTTAAACCCACAATAACATAATATTACTTTGTTCCATTGTGTAGTAGTAATATATTTATAAGATAATACGTATCAACAGCAGATTTTTAAAAAATTTGAATGGACGAGCTACCCACAGCTAAGTAAATCCTATATATGTAAATAGATTATATGTTTATAAATTCCAAACAAGCCATTTATAATATTTTATTAATACATTTTAAAAATCAGATGTACGAAGAACTCTCATTTAGCGTTATGGAAAGTACTTTGGTGATGGTAAAAAGCATGTTTTTCCCAAAATTTGAATCTGTTTTAGGAGAACTAACATAAAAAAAATAATGTTGTTATTTTAGGGGATTTAAATATCGATACACTTAATACACTATTCCCTTTAACAAAGAAATTTAGAGACTGCCTGAATTGTGGTGGGCTGAAAACGCTAATTAACTCTCCGACACGAGTGACATTAACCTCACAGATAGCCATCGACCATATTATAACTAACTTACCAGACGTTGAAGGATGTGTGGTGAACACGGCTATAGTAGTTCATTATGCCCAACAGGCCATAATTCCCAACCTTTGTCCACTAAGTGTACCCCGTTCTCCTCAAAAGATAAAAATCGCAAGGCCACCAAACATTGACCTTTTAAACTCGTCTCTCTCCAAAGCGAAATGGATTTTTTTTAATTTAACTGATTCGTGTGAAGAACATTTTTCAAATTTTGAAAGAGTTCTGAACTTTCATTTGGATAATTCATGTCCTATAAAAGAAACCAAACCAAAACAACGACCCAAATCTTATTCCTGGATCACTAGGGGAATATTAATTTCGAGAGAAAAACTTAAAGTTTTTTTGTGAAACATTGAGATTGTCCACAAATCCAAATTTTAAGCGGTTTGTTACACAGTACAAAAGAATATATAGAAATATTAATAAAGCTGCCAAATCCTATGACATATCTAAAAAGGTTGGGGAATCTCAAAATGTGTCTAAAACTGTTTGGAATATTATAAACTCACTAAAAAATGAACACAAATCAGGGAAAATCCAGTTAAAAATTGATGGGGAGTTAATTACCGAACCCACTAGAGTCGCCAACGAATTCAATGATTTCCTTGCCTCAGTCGCTGGGCCGGTCAAACGTCCAGCAGCGTCTTAACCTCCTGACAACGTTCGATGTCCAAACTCAATGGTTCCGACACCAGTTTTAGAGGAAGAACTGGATAATGTGATACAAATCACAAGGAAATCAAATGACATACATTACCTGTCAACTTGGCTATTTAAAAAATTCTACAAACACTTGCTGGGTCCTTTGACACATTTCATAAACCTTTCTTTTCAGTATGGACATTTATTTCCTTTCTTTCCTTAAAATGGCTAAAATCATACGTATTTTTAAGAAGGGAGATCGAAATTCTATCAGCAACTTTAGACCTGTTTCCATTCTTCCAGTGCTAAATAAGGTCTTTGAGAAGGTTTTTTAGCACGTTTAAGTCAATTTTTACAAAAATACAATCTTCTTTCTAAAAATTAATTCGGTTTTAGAGAAGGGAAATCTACAATAGATGCAATCGTTTGTCTGCTCGAGAGGGTGGTTGAGGAATTAGAAAATCACAGACTCGCTTTAATCGTCTTTTTGGATCTATCTAAGGCATTTGACTGCGTTGACCGTAACATCCTGTTGAACAAACTAGAAGCTAACAGTGTACGAGGAGTGCCACTTTCGTGGCTCAACTTGTATTTATATGGAAGGTCGCAGACAGTCCAAGTGTCCAGCCATTTCTCATAAATCAATCAACTTAAATTTGGTGTCCCACGGGGATCGATACTCAGCCCCTTACTTTTTTTTATCTACGTAAATGATATATCATCATCTCTACGGCACGGCAGACTTGTCCAATACGCTGATGTCCAACACGTTCACTCCACCATTGGTTTTAGTGAAAAATCTAAATCTGACTTGAAAATTCGTACATTTACGAAATTAAATGGACTAACGCAAAATTTGACAAACATGAATTTAAGAACAAATACAACAAAAACAAGTTTCATTCATTTCTGTCTACACCCACCACATTCGGAGTATAGTACCAGAGTGATGGTAGACGAAACAGAGGACGAAGAAGTCCAAGCTACCAAGTTTCTTGGTGTGTACTTGGACCGCTGTTTAACATGGAATAATCATATTGATAGCGTTTGCTCCAGAGTGACCTGTGGAATTTATGCTATGAAAACACTATCTAAGTTCTGCTCAATTCAAGTAATGCTGACAGCGTATTATGGACTTATCTATCCTCACCTATCCTATGGTGAGGTGCTCTGGGGCAGTTGTACAAACAACGATTTTACAAGATTGTTCAGGTTACAAAAAAAGGTAATAAGAATAATCTGTAAAATAAAAAGTAAAATGAGAGAATCATGCAAAACCGCGTTCAAAACATTACAACTGTTGACCCTGCCTTGCATACACATACTAGAAACCACCTAATATTGCAGGTCAAAATGTGTTCACATACGAGGCACAGACATACATGCTCATGCAACTAGAGGTAGGGAAAACTTCCGAACTGGGCAACACAGAACGGTCGTTTTTGAACACCTTCCTTCACAGGTTCGTGTACATTTAATCAACAGTTTACCATCCAAATATAAAAGCCTCAATTCGCTCAAGGCGTTTAAGGCAAGTTTATAAGGGTTCTGATAGCTGAGGCCTTTTACAGTGTAGGAGAGTTTTTAGCAAATAACTGGGAGACCAATGATTTGGCCTGACTGACACCGGTAATGAAACTGCTGCAAGCTTTATGTATGGAAGAGCAATGAATGAATGTGACACTTTTGTATGTATGAATGTGAAAATTATAGAATGATTGTGTAAATATAGATTTTTTTTAAAGATTGACGATTGCGATACATGTATATTGTACTTGTTAATGCAATAAATAAATAAAGCAGTGAACGGGAGGGATTTTGAGGCCGTTAATGTCAGTTTCTATCACAAAACCAGAATAATGATGTTTGTTTGGAATTGGTGGGTGATAATAATTAAGAATTATTGATTCCTAATTACATCAGCTTAAACAGTTTCGATTAGAGATCAAAGAGCAAAGATTAAAGCTTTTAGGAATACGATTCCTAATACTTATAGTGTAAGCTGTTCACCACATAAATGAATAAAGTATGTATTTTAAAATAAATACAAAAGAAATGGATAGTTGCTGAAGTGTTAATGAGTCCACTCTCATACTTATTTTCAGGCTTCGGCTTCACTTTGATGGATATCAAAGCATAACTGTTTGTGGAAAATAAGTTTTGGTCTAATGTCAGATAATAATACGATAAATAACTTTTGCTAAACTTATTCCTTTGTCACTACTGATGTACTTCTGTGGGAGGTTGGACGGATAATTACCACTTTACATTAGGATTAGTACCACTCTTTGTGAGTGGGGATTGGAGGGTCATAACCACAGTAAAGAGAGTGGGTAGGTGGGATAGTCATTAACCTTGTACGGGTGGGTGGTTGGGAGGGTCATTGCTTGTGTGTGAGAAATGTGAAACAATAACCACAGTAAGTGTGTAGATGGTTTTGGAGGTTCAGCACCATTGCTTGTGTAAAGGTAGGGGGGGGGGGTTACCACAGATCTGTTATGTTTATCTGATTTATGATAAGAATTAATGAGTGTCTTACTATTGACACTACTTAAACACTTACAGTGTACGTGCAGAGTCCACGTTGTCTCCAATATATCTGATGACACGGTGGGATTCTCCGCTCTACAGGTTAGGTTCTTGCCCGAGTCTTCTTTGATGGCGGTGAACGAAAGAGTGCTGGTAGTGGTGTTCCCGTCATTTGAAGTCTGAAATAATAATACAAACATAGTATTATAGTACATGACAATTACATTTAGTAAATAGTAATATTTTATCACTAAACCGTGACTTATTCATCGTAAAATGTTTTTGGATACAAAGCAAAACAAATACGTTACAGTTAATGTAAAAACATGTAAATAACAAGGAATTTGATCTTGAAAATCTACTTTTCCTATCGTGACACCTAAAAGATTTATGAGAGATTTATCTTTTTTAAGATCAGTACTTGACCTTATCACGTATTATATTTGTAAGTGACATATTATACAAAGTAAGATTATGGTAATCGTAATTAATTAAGCACAATTAAAAAACTTGTTATTATTATATTACTCAACAATGTTTATAATGTACATTATTAGGATATCTCAAGAAGATATTTTGTAAGAAGATCGACGTTAATGCTGAAATTAAGCCATCTTCTTTCACTATTTGGTTGATTACTCGTTGATAGGTATTAGGTTTATTTAAAAACACACACACACACACACACACACACACACACACACACACACACACACACACACACACACACACACACACACACACACACACACACACACATATATATGAATTTATTATATTTTATACTAGTGATAACTACTATACAATGATCTGTGAGGAGAAAACAACAGACAGAATAAGGGAGATCACCAGTGCAGCTCAACTTTAACGTTACTTATCGATACTTCCGAAGATCATGATTAAAAATCTGCTATCTCTAAGCCAGGATCATAGTGTTGGTGCTTTTTACCGGCCCAAAACAATATATATCCAAGATGAATATTTTTGGAATTTTATAAATTATCGGTTTTCTACTTTAACTGTACTTTTTTTAGAATATTAAATCATTTTTACTAGAGCTGATATTAGTCATATGAAATATATTGTACTGATTTATTAATAAATATTACGACTTTTCCTATAAAGTACGCATTGAAATGAAACAGAAAAGCTTACTAAAGTTGTATTTAAAAAGGTAACAGTAATATATTTTTACGTGAAACGTTGAATACTTATTTACATAAACTTACAGTTTCCTTTATGCTTTCTAGACGTCGACCACCTTTCCACCAGGTAACCTTAGCTTGTGGACGAGACCCCGAGGACTGACAAAGAAGATCGTATCGACGACCTGCAGACAGCGGCTGTGAAGACACGAGTATGTGAACGTCAAGAGGCCGAACTGTAAAAATTAGTTTAAAAACTTAGATAACATAATATTTTGTATTGCTTACCAAATGTTGTATACACATATAGACTAGAAACTTTGTTTTTTTTTCTGTCATTTAGTCAAATAATAGAAGAAGACTAAGACACGAGATTAGGATCGACTTTTTCAGGGAATAATCAGGAAATTAATAAGTGAGGGAAAAGGGAATTACCATCTCTGTCCTTATATAGAATTGTTGGTGTTTTATTTGAGCCAGATTTGGTTTCAAATACGAATATAGTAATGATCATACAATTGTACCATTATGAAGCATGTTGGTGCTTTAAAAGTGTTTTAAGGGATGGTTATGTTTGACAGTATAATGCTGGGTTGAGTATTGTTTAATACGATTGTGGTGGGTTTGGTTAGATTATGTTATGTTTTATTATGTACGGAAACTAACCTGAATGATCGCCCTAACCACACGAAACCTAACCTAATAGACTGTGTGACCCACCCTAACCTAATAGACTGTGACCCACCCTAACCTAATAGACTCTGACCCACCCTAACCTAATAGACTGTGACCCACCCTAACCTAATAGACTCTGACCCACCCTAACCTAATAGACTGTGACCCACCCTAACCTAATAGACTGTGACCCACTCTAACCTAATAGACTGTGACCCATCCTAACCTAAACAACTTTACTGGAACGGGCACATTTTTGGTACTTATATACGTAGTAATGCTTCGATTGCAAAGCCCCATAGTCCTAAATTGAAAAAAAACGCATTATTTGAGTACACAGAAAACTATACTTTCTAAAACAGAGTAATTAAAATGTTTTTTTGGGTCTCCGCAGAAAAAAGGATCATATACTTGTTTCTTAGTAATAAATCTACGAAAAATAGTTTAGAAAAACATTTCAAAGACTCCTGTTCTATAAAACTACCAAATTGTCTATATTATTTTATCTAATAACTTTTAATTACTAATGGAAGTAGAACAAAGTTATAATTAAAATTACCAAAAATTGTGTTCTTGTGTTTTTAAATATATATATTTCATTCAATATGATGATTTTCATTACAACAAAATACGCTTGTAAAAATAAAATAAATAAATAAATATATTGGTAACACGGCCAATATTTTGACGAGTAAAACTCTACCAAGGCTACTGTAATACATACGTAAGTTGAACGTAGGAAGTAAGTGAATACTGTGTTTGTATAATATCATTTTAGGATTATTATACTGAAGCAGCTCAAAATCTACGTCGTTTAACTTTCAGTATCTTAATACATTAAAATTGAAAATAGCATATTTAAGATATTAAATATCGTAGTCATAATTGTTTAAATGAGTTAAGTTTAGAAAAATTAAATATATGTTATTGTACGAGTATACTAATATAATCAGCATATACATTTATTTTTACACAGTAATGTGTGATGATGATAATGATGATTGTATGAATAATCATAAAAAAATGTTTGTAAACATGCACAACATATTTATAACTTTTATAAATTAAGGTCTTAGTAAAACAAGTCATAAAACTTATATTTTTTTCTATTAATTTTTATAGTACAAATATTTAAAGGGCGCCAACTAATCGTTACTGAATTATCGAATGACATCTTAAAAAATAAACGATATACAATTTTTTGAGAAATAAAAGGTGCAATAAAGTATTAAAAGAAGGGGCTTTGAATATGAATACTTTCACATTTCCCAATTGTGAGTAAAAATCAATACAATCTTCAATAAATGTTATAAAATAAACAACAAACATTAATGTTAGAGTTTTATCTACAAAATATTTATATCTATTGGCTTTTAATGCCATTTTTAAATGAAAACCCTTTATTCCACAATTTTAATTCATTAAAACTCGTTACATAGCTGTTTCTGAATAAGTCATGACCAAAACCTAAAATAACATGGTTAGGTCTACAATTACATGTTAGATTACACACAGTGATAACAGCTCAGTCAATAATTTTATAATAATCATATTGGACCTGGATTGGAAATAATATATAATAAAGAAATAATATGCATTACCTTATTCAATCACTTTTATTTCATATACTATATGTTTCGATCTTTAGATCATCTTCAGGTGTATATAGCAATAAATCTTGAAGGCATCAATAAAAATTTAAATTAGTTAAAAATCATTAACCTGAAAACACATAAAATAATAAACAGTTTATTATTTTACATAAATACATAAAATAATAAACAGTTTAATATTTTATGTGTTTTCAGGTTAATAAGTTTTGACTAATTTACATTTTTATTGATGGCTACAAGATTTATTGCTATATACACCTGAAGATGATCTAAAGATCGAAACATATAGTATATGAAATAAAAGTGATTGAACAAGGTAATATATGTTTTTCTCAATTATATAATAATTTTATCTTTTGAAATGCAATGCGAGAAATTCATTAGTGTCTGCAAGTACAGTTTCAGTGACCCAATATGATCCTTACACGGGCATTGGGATTCACCCGTCTACCCACCTTTACACGTGCATTGGTATTGTCCCGGGCGACCGACCCTTCACGTACAGTGGCACTGACCCATCTGCCCAGCAATACACGTACGTTTGTATTGCCCTCCTACACCCTCCCTTAACCCAAGAGACTCCCCCTCAACATGCACTATAGGTAAGTGAGAGTACTCATCAATACGCACCATGGATGGGTGGTAGGGCTCACAATACATACGCTCGGTTGTGTATGAGGGCTCGTCAATACGTACGCTGGGTGATCATGTGGATCTAGGGAGACACATTGTAAGTGGGTTGGTTTCGATTGTACACGTATACAATTAATCAATTATTGTATAACTAGGGGAAATATTAAACAGATGCAATTTTGTTTAATGCTTTTTTGGATATGTTGTATTGTAGAATCATTTAACAATAAAATCAAATGTAAATGACGTACAATAATGTTGTGTAGTTAGGACTTGGCCAAAAATGTCCTCTCTAGCACTTAACAATAAATATTCTTTTAGTTATTCGCAAATAAGGAATATATATTACTATGAATATTATTATCATATACATAAGGAGTTATTGGAACCATTTGAATCTATTTTGAATATATATTGCATGAACAGTATGACCATTGACCCATCTCTGACCTGTATGTAAGAGCTTGAGTCTGTGACCCTAAGCGCTTGAGGTTTGGCCAGCTTCCAACGTAATCCTATTTGAGCCAAGGGATGCTGTTCCTTGAAGCGGTGTCCCGTAAATACCCACAATGAGACAAGTCGGTTGCTTATGTTCTAAGATGTGTTAAAACATAAGTTACTGTAATAATTTTACTACAATCCTTAAATTACATTTGTTTTTATGAATTATAAATATAGTTTTTTTTTTATTTTACAACACAATATATCCAGTAAATCTAAAGTATATTACTAATTTATGTGACGTTAAAAAACAACAAAAAATTACTATATGATAATACTTAAATTTTGCAATAAGTGGATGCATGAAATTATTGGAAATACGATAGGAAACTGTATTTTAATTACTTTTATTATTTCGTTAGTTTGTTAGCAATTTAAGGCAAGTAGTATGTGTATATTTCTTTTTGTATTTGTGAAATAATCAACAATACCGGCGAGTCAAAGAGTTAATTTTACAATGTAAAAAATTCATTATGATTCACACAAAAAATTTTAAAATCAAGGAGTGGCCATTTTTTATTTTTGTGGCATTATAAAGTTTTAAGTAATTTTGTATGCTACCCTATAGAAACCAAAGATCTAACTTCACCTGGTAAACTTTTTTTCAAATTTCTTAGAAAATTAGACATTTTTCAGCTATGATTAATAAAATTATTATAAAATCACATATTTTGGCCAAAGTCACTAAAATATTGTTTATGTTTGAATTGTAGCCAAATATAACTAAAAGGCATAAATTTAATGTCTAACATGGATTTCTTTAACTATGCTATATAATTATAACTATTGAATGCTCTAGGAACCGCAAAACAGCTTAAGGTACCCAAATGTTGTATATCTTAGTTTGGTCTTAAATTTTATTATAGCTCTCTCAGCTATGTTGGACAACTGTCTTTATCTTTTAGGAATACACAAAATATATTTATTAAATGTTTTTTAATACTGATAATATTGTGGAAAATTACCGAAGGGACAGTGGTTTTTATCCGTAGTTATAATTTTTTGCTATCCATTTTTATTCATACAATTTTAAAAGATTAAAACAAGCATATTTTGGGTCTGATAGCTCTGAATCCCTCAGAGACAGTTTTAACTTATTAAAAGTGGTGTTTTGCTTATGTTCGCTTTGAAGACATCGTGAACATTTAGAAACTGGTTAAAGAAACAATTCCAGCCCACGCACACTAGAAGATATCCAATTATTCGCCAATAAACGTTATTCTTTTATAGTACGTTCCGAGAAAAGTAAATTTGATATCTTGTCAATATTCTTACCTTTAGTAAAATGCTTTGAAAATCTATGGAAGCTTTCCTGCGCCAAATAGGACAGCACGATTATATGCTATCGTATTGAGAAAATGTAACTTTGGTTTGGTTTTGGATCACTTTTTTTAGAAAATAGAGTTTAAAGAATCAATCTGTTTGTCACTCCCATATAAAATAATGGACTATTCATCAGACATGAGAACACGCTATGTAGTTTCTGCAGAAGAAGCAGCGTTCATGCCCGTATAGTAATATTTACGTTATTTTATAGTGTTACTCATAGCGATTAAGTCGGCTTGAAAGCTCTTGTCAATAAGCAAATAAATTCCCTAATTTAATGTTCTTATTACAGCAAATCTCAATAAATGGTACCATAATAATTTATGACAATTTTCATTACTCATTCATCTTTAAGACGCCGATCGTAGAGATATGGGCGAATATGAGGCATGAATGAGTGTGATGAGTGTAGATGAACGAGTGTAGTCATTGTTACTATCTGAGTTCGACTTAGCTCAGAAAGGACTATTTATTAATAGCCCAATAGCCAGGGCAACTATGGGACCTACAGCTTTACGTGGAATCCAAACCACGTAGTGTTGGACTGATTTTCAGCTAACTGACAAGTTTGAAACTTAGTTCTCTTCTCTACACAACACCCGAACCTTGACTACCATTCAACACGGACACTCCAGACTTCTCTAGTAGTGTCTATATTGATGACAACCATTGAGCGGACGCCGTGTCGGTATTAAGAGAACCGAGCATGGAACCTATCGCCTACAATCTCCCAAACATTTTGTCCCCAAGTAGCTGAGTTACAGCACTGCGCCACCAGTGCCGACATAGAAAAACATTAATACTTTTTTCATTAATGGAGGGTAAATTAGTAAACACTAATTGTGTCCGTTAGTGTTAGACCTGATTTGAAACTTGCCATTGTATGATTAGTGCTATACAATAACTTGTCCGAGGTCATAATTATTCTTAATCCATGGTCGTTAAATTATATATTAATATTTGTATAGTTAATGGTATATAAATAAACAAACTTAACTTTATATTTATTTTTAGCTTTGTAGTGCCAGTATTTACTAAATTATTGTAAATTAGGCTCGACTAATACACATAAAGTATTAATTTGTTAAAATAAATGAGTTATTGATATATTGACTTAGTTCAGGTTTCTTAGTGCATGAAATTGCGTAAGTGACGTCAGTATTTCTGTTGCTTAGAAAAATTTAAAGTCAGGATACAATTGATTTAGGATACATAGTATTTTATTGTTTGACCAGTTACACCTTTGTGGAATTAAATTTATTTATACCTGAATTTACACATTAAACTATCCCTAACATAATTATGTTTAGTTCATTTGATCTGCAAAGATTTATTGATTCAAACAACTATGAGATAAATAATTTATGATAGTACAAAAAATTACTTACAATTCATGTCGACATGGACGGTAGAGCTGAGAGGGATGGTTTTGTTATTGTTCCATGCTCTACAAGTTAGCTCAGAATGAAGGTCCTCCCGGCCTAGATCAACGATTGTCAGTTGGTTTCTCACGCCGCCATTGGGGATTCGTATCGTCCTGTTCGACAGGATCTCGTCCCCTCTGTACCACAACACGATCGGAGGAGGCTTACCTAAATGAAAAAAATAATTTAATAACTTATAAATGTTTTTATATTACATTCTGTAGATTTATTTTTTTATTTGTTTTATTTATTTATTTTTTTCAGGAGAGGCCGGTCACCAATTTATTCTCACTCTACCGATTCTCCATTCACAATTTAACTCTGTGTAGAACTTAACAAACAGAGTAAAGAGGAGAACTAGTACAGTACAAGATGAATATTACTGATACAATTTAAAATTAAGGCCAGGATTCCAGCCTGCGCTATCTCTGACTGATAAATAAAGTCCTGATGCCTTTCCCCACTAGGTAAAAGGCTTTCTCGAATGATATTAACACATATAAATCCTTACGAATATATATTAAACACCTTCATAAAAATATATTTATAAAGGGAGAATACATTTTTAATTTAATAATGGTTTGAACTTAGGCGTTTTATATGATCAACGTCTGATTCCTCTGTAACTATACTTTACTGAAGTAGGTGTTGTAACTATCTGTAAAGTATAATGGTTTTGAATAAAGGGAATAAGTATGTAAATGCATTTTTATCATTATTTAATAAATACCGTATTCAATAATAACTAACACCAATATTCACGACGTGTTTGGGCGTTATTTGAATATAGCGAACTGCAAGTTTTTTATTTTAAATTATTGTGTCGTATTAGGAAGTGTTCCCTAAATAAAAAGGAAATAATAAGAACATCGTAGTGATTACTTTTTATTATTCTAACTTTCTGTGTGGTAATAATGGATTTTATACTCTTTAATTGGACCTTATGAAATATTGTTTCTAGAATATAGTCATAATTCACAATTTGAACTGAATTTATGTAAAAAAATTATGTGTTGGAATTGAGTAAGTTTAAGTGGAATAGTAAAATTGATTAGTAATAATGGTTATTGTTGAAAATATTGTTGTGATCAATTAAGATAGTTTGTAGGTGTTAATGGATCTCCAATATGTACTAGTATGTACATCATTATGTTATATAATTTACAATTTTATTAAAAAACTGTCCAATGAAAAATAAAACATATAGTTTACAGATTACCGTAGTCCCACACAGAACGTATATGAAATAGGATTTCATTGGATATTTCCCCTCAACATATTCTTCTAATGTGATAATTTTATGTAAACAATTATTATAACAATTAGCAACTGAACACTTGAAGGTTTCAGTACTAGCCTTATATAAATATGTGTTTAGAAAAGCTATTTTATACCAAAAATATAAAGTTAAACATCATCTTATTTTACCAAGTAAAGTTAGGGCTAAGAAGCTCACTCTAACACTAAACCTGGGGACAAACGGCTTTACGTGACTTCCGAACCACGGGAGCAGTGGAGCAAAAACTGTTAGTGCTCTTATTTTTACCCGCCTTAGCCTTTACTAAGCCACTGCCTTAGTCCCTTAGCTCCCCCTACCCCTGGTCCTAACTACGGCTACTCCTACCAATGCATAAAGAGGATATTATGGTACAAAATTATACCTATAACATTAATCATGTCTTAAATTTAAAATATAATTTAATCTACTTCTTAAAACTTGAACCGAATCGGTTAAATTTACAGAATTAGCAAATTTTATAAAACTGTTATGTAGAAATATAAAATGAGTAGTATAAAAAAATTATTTAAAGCTTTATTACTGTCTGTTGAATAATTATTGGTTAACGTACTGACAGATTAGCAAGTTGGTTTACTCGTATTTTACTTCCTTTGGATTTTCAAGAGTCTGGGATTTTTTTAAATGTAAAACAGCTAAATAATTAATACCACATTTAAATATAGAATTGATTAAATATTCTTGTAACTAATAATATTTTTAATAGAGTTCTATATTGATGACATTAAACAAAATTATTAAAATCTTAAGAGTTAATATAGGCTTAAGGTAATTGAACTTTTTAGAGGAAGTAGCTGTGATGAACATAACAATAAATTATTTAGAAACTAAAGTAAAGAACAATTATTCACACAATTTAATTAGAACAAAAACGCGTCATTTAACATATACCACAATCATACTTTAAACTTTAGCCCTACTTGTTTTTAAACATTAATTAATATTAAAAAGCATTCTTTCTTCATGTAGGAGTGTACACTTTATGTTTGGTCTTGATTCAATTAAGGCAGAAGTATGTGTTTGAAGCCTGAATTTAACACCGAGATATAAAACACCACTTACCTAAAAGATATATAAAATATCAATTTGTGTTCAACAAAACCGATTTTTTTATAAAGGGTATAATATTGGTAATATTGTCGTAATTATCAATCAACTTTTACACGGTACGCTGAATTGTATATAACTTACTATGGGTTATTATCTGTATCGAACCTTAACATAGGGATATAGGGAATGAGCAAAATGATAAATAGAACTATTTTCATGTGTATTAAGTATAACTTTAACATTGAATGGGAGGAATTATTTGGTTTTTATGTATTTTTCTCCATTCTTAAGTACTTTTAAATAAAATATCTTAACCTGTGGAAACCATACATGATAAACAAGTACAGTTATACTCGTAATTTTCTTTTAAATGTAATTAAATGTTCTATAAACACTTGTCGTTTGGCGTCATTTTTCATTTTTATTTTAGGACATTTCCGTTAATTCTCTACCACTTCTCTTTATCGCAATTACGGTTAAACTAGGTTATGTTATGTTAAGTTAGGTTAGTTTAGGTGGCTACTCGGATTGACACGCCATCGAATGCACTCTCAGTGTTTAAGTTCTTGGAATGCGACAAGATAAGGCCAACGATAACGGATTCCTAGCGGATAAGGAACACCACAGTGGACGTAAACATAATTTGGGAAAATCTTTTAAAGCAATATTATATTTATCAAGTGGTAATGAATTTAAGATAAAGTAGTGGTAATGAATTAACGAAAAGATCCTTATTTTAATTTAATGTATTAATTTATACCAAATACAGATTAAAAATCAATTGTAGTGTACGAAGATGATTTCTCGAGCTATCGTGGAAGAATTACTTTCTCGGAGAATCACATATGGTGTCCATATGCACAATGATAATAGAGACCACGATTAAGGAAAAAAAATAAATAAAAAAACGCATATATTCCCACCGTAGGGATGGCTAGCTGATAAATTTACCTCTATAGTATCATATTACTATTGGTAAAATTGTTCAGCATAGTGAAAATAAACCACCATTGTAAACATTGTCATATCAACTGAGAAGACGGTATGTTGCGTCCTTCCAGCAAATTAGCAAACCCCACAAGGTGCGTCATTAGCAACAGTCAACATTGGTTGGTTTGATTAACAAATCGAGTTTAAGTGATTATTCACTAGTTCTGCAGGCAATGCACCCGATTTCTACCCCATGTATGAATAATTTTTGATTATATTATAAGTTATATTATGTTTGGTTTGGTAAGTCAAAATTGTTTTTATTTTATACATTTTTTTGGGACGAAAATAATATTTTTTTTAAATTTATAATATTTTTGTATTCAGAATGAGAAAAAAATTTAAAATGAAAATAAAATTCATTAAAAATACTGATTGGTAAAAAAGTAGTTTTTTTCACTATATAGTTTTTCGATAAAAATACGAATTTTCCACAGCCTAAATTAACCTTCTAAAAATATAAACAAATATTTCACAACTGAAAAAATTTGTATTTTCAGAAGCATCAACAAAGTGCATAGTCATAAATAATTTATACATAACAAGTATTATAAGCCAACATTTTTGCTCGTCAATCAAATTTGTAAAAAAATTTCTTAAAAGAGAACCAACTTGATTTCCACCAAACTATTCTCTAAACCATTCTCATGTTTAGTTGCTATAAAATGTTAGTCTTGTAAGTCACAACCAAGAGAGAGAATCTTACATAGTTGGAGCTGTGAGTATAAAGTCCTCGTACGAAATGGGCATCAGATGATCGTATTCTGTGACCCCATTGGTGTACAAATACAAACACTCTGCTTCCCTCAGCGTTGAACGCGTGGAAGGAGTCAGTCGTCAACTCTCAATAGACACATTGTTATAACTCTCATAATAAACCCTCCACACTTTGTTGTTTTTATGGCTCACCTCCTTTAAATTAATAGTTGTCTCAATATATTTTTTTACCAATTTTAAACTCTTCAAAATTTTATTTTCTTATTTTAAAGCCTCTCTAAGTTTTGTTGAATCATCAAGAACTTCCTTGTGCGGTACGCGTCAACGGTTTGTCCCAGCTTCCACGATCAAAGGACTTGGACATCCGCTTGACCATTCGCAGAAGTGACTCTTTATGTGACTGTGCCGGGTTAATCTCCACATTGGTGATGCTGTCGTACCGAACTACGTGGTCTGTGTATGTGTGGACAAATTAGTGAGTTGATTTTCAAATTGAACTAATTTTTTTGTATAAATTAACTCTTAATTCTCCACCCTATATTTTGCTAGTGAATAAATTATTAGCTGGTATTCCGGTAAATAAATTAATATAAAATAAATCAATCAATTAAATTCACTTTTAAAAAACCTCTCCTCATTACCACACACATTCTATAACAAATATAATTACCTCCTCGGTATATAGAAGGCTTTAGGTAATCAGGTGTTAAATTATGATACAGGTTCTTATTTATTTTTACAACATAATTAGATCGGTACAATAATGTCTTACCTCCCAAAACGTCGCATGATAAGAATAGATCTGATCCTTCTGTGTAAGGGCCGACCACTGACGTTCTTTCAACTCGATTTTCGTCATATATACTAATTTTGTTTGGAGGCACTGCAACATACAATGTAAGCATACATTAATCTAAGATTGTTTGCTTAATCTTTTATAACAAACATAAAGTTGATTGAAAATAAAAATTATCCATCTGTTAAGCAGCTATTCAGACTTTAAATTGTATTCGTTATAGATTTATTGATTATATGCTTAGACGGTGACCTAATAAAAGTATTGGTGCCTTATAGATACACTGAATGGTGAAAGTGAGATAGATAATTCCTCTTCCAACAGTGTGATATTCCAATTTAAAATTGCCATGGCAACTAAATAAGATTGTAGGTTTTGTCTTGCAGCACATCAGCTAACTTCACACAGGAAGTCACAAGTATCAGTCACCATTAAGTAGTTTTATTAACAAATCAAGTTTATAAGGATCAAATTGAATCAATATTTAGTATTCAGATGAAATTAACGTTATAATATAAACAATAAATAGCAATCAACTAAATTTGTACAGTTAATCCATTACTTTTTCTTTCAACTAAACACCGTTGTGAAAGTCAAACACATGAAGGCGGGAGGTAGCAATGCCTGTGATGGATGGCAGCACAGCGATGGAATAGTTTTCGTCCACTACTGAAACCTCTATGTGCTAAATATACATAACACGCCTGTTCGGCTTAATTGTAGAGATGATAACAATTCACCAGAATAAGATTAAACTTGTTCAAATTGCTGATATTATTGTTAAAGAAAACTAATAATAAGTATACATAGTACATAAATGTTAAAATATACATAAATCAATATATACTATTAATAAGTAATCAGTAAAAATGTTTGTTTTAATTACATTATTATTAATATTACAAAGCCTATTTAGGTAACATTTATGTTTATTGGATTTTATATAACCATTTATTTCATTGTATATATATATTCAATACTTGGAACATTGGTTGGGGAAATGTTATTTATATTGTAAATACTAAATATTAAAATAAAAAGTGTGTTACTAAGGCTACATATTTTTTATATAATTATATTTCTTGGACTCTTATAGTTTTGTTGGCAGACTAGACCTAAAATAAGTTATAGATATTCATCTGGAAATAGAATACTTATTTTATTAAGATGTATATACTTTTTATCCTAAATTAACTTGTTGACAAAATTTATAATTATTTTAACGAATACGTAAAAGAAGAATAAACATATTTTCAAAAAAAATAAAAAATATATATATATATTTCAGGTATATTTGTATGTTTTATTGTATAATTTATTACTTATTAAATTTAGTATAATGAAAGAGGTTAAAGGACGTCTTATTTTTCTAGACGAACTCAGGGCTAGGAAGCTCTCTTTAACACTCAAACTTGGAACAAACAGCTTATCAACCACCCCCAGTGACCGGGTAGGTAGGATTCGTGCAAGGTCGGGTTTGCTCAGACGATTGCCCATCCAAGGAACAGCCACGGTCGATGTTGCTTGATGCCGATATATTACGATAACGTCTGAACCCTCCCTTAAGGGATACTGGCAAAATGGGAGATTTCAACTGGTTAAAGAGTCAAAAATACGAAATAACTTTATACAAGTTATTCTTCAATTACTTACCTATAACAGTGAGGTTGACTTTGGAATTTCTAGTCTGAGCAGTCTTGAAGTCCACACGGCAGCGGTACATCCCCTGGTCACCCTCTCTGATGTGGTCCACCCCTAGCTCGGCTGGCTGTTTGTCAGGCATGAAGTACGCCCGGTTTCCAAATACGTTCTCGTCAGACCACCTCTCTGCCTGCCGAAAGTCTCTTTCTCTAGCATCCACACTAAACATATTGTGGGTTTTTGTAGATTGTTTTAAAGAGGACATGTTTAATTGCATTTAAAAATAAAGTTAAGCCAAAAAAAGTTTAGTATAACATTGTATTTAAGTGGAGCTCTTGTTTATTGTTTAATGAGATTTTTTCCAAATTATAAACCAATTAGGGGGCCATATTATCTCTAGACGTGCTGTGAGATTTGTAAGAATCTCACAGTGTAAAAATATGAGAAATTCTTACTGTCGTTACTGTTGAAAATTCTTGAACTACCTCTAGTATATGATTCTCTAGAGACTCTTACCCTTAAAAATTGTTAGCTGGGAATGATTACTTATAAGGTGGGTTTCATAGAACTGCTTTTGCAATATTTGAAATTGACTGCTGGTATTTTTTACGTAAAGGAATGATACGTATAATTAGCGGAACAAGATTCTTTATGAACATTTGTAAAAGTCTGTGTAGACTGTTAGTGAGAGATATAGTTCTTTAACTCCTTTGTTTATAGCCCATCATGCTTTTTAAATCTAGTAAATAAAAAAAAGTAAAAGAGAAAAGCTTAGCTCGTGGTTGAATAAAAATTTACCAAAAATAATTAGGCCACAATTAAAAATAAATTATGTTGCACTGTTTTCAGGGTTACTAATTGGACTATTTTCTATATTTTATCAATTATTATTAGTTTTGACTAAGTTTTAAGATAAAAGTGTAAAGGTTGGTTTCATAAATACAGGGTAGTATTATGCTATACGATTTTGCATTTATTGCGGTCACTTGATACGTATTTAGCACCAATTAAAAATCATCCCTACCGTAATTATTAAATAATTATAGTTATTATTATTCGTTATTTACTATTCAGATGCTGTTCGTAAAGATAAGGGTGAGTATTAGGGGTGACTGAGTGTGCTGAGTCTATATGAACAAGTGCAGTCGTTTTCACTAAGCTCGAATGTTCCATCAATTTATTGATAGCCCCATATTCAAGGAAACTAAGGGACCTGCAGCTTTACGTGGAATTATAACGATGTATTTGTCTTATATTTAGCTAGCGGAGACGCTGAGCCCAGAATACCTCCCAACATAGAAACTCCAGACGTTAATAATATTGTCCACGTTTTTGGCAACCACCGAATAGACACCTAATTGGGAATAAGAAGGTGAAGTTTTCATTAAGAAAAGGAAAACATACTGTCTGTAATAAAATGAAATGAAAAACGAAGTTATTTAATCAGGTGAAGTTGGGACCAAAAAGTCCCTTCTTCCAATTAACCTGAAGTAAGGAAATAATGTACAAATGTAATAGAACTAGTAAGCAATTTTACTTAACTTTACCTTTATTTTTATCTAACTTTTACAAAGCTATTATAACAGAAAATAAAAAAGGTATCTTGTGACATACAAATAATGGCTCAATTTCATGTGTCAAACAGGTTATTAATGCATCGTGTTTTGGACGGATAATCGATAAAGAATGATGGTAGGTGTCAACGGTGAAATGTAGGTTGAACCAAGGCTCAAATACTAGTTTCCGACCAGAAAAATGAGTTTAATAGTTGTGTTACATGATGTAAATATTTAAAATATCTTAACTGATCTAGTAAAATATGATTTAGAATAGTTTTTAAGAAAATAAAGAAACCTGTTTTTTGCAAGTGTTTATAATAAATACAAAATTTCATCGATTTAACAAAGTTTATATAATGAATATGTGATTAAAACATTTCGTTGGTATTTCATGCTTATTTTTGGACAAAAAAGTGCTTTCTTCTAGTTAATTTTATATAACTTGTACCTGTATATATAGCTAATATAAAATAATATTCTCTATTATTTCGGCTAAACAATGTAAATATAAGATTTTAAATATATAAAAAAAGTGATCAGAAATATATGTGGGCTTATTATTTAAAATCCATAATGTTTATGTTATTTTTGCTATTTAACATTTCTTGTTCAAAAAATACAATTATTAAGTTATGATTAAGTATTGAATGTGTTTCAGAGACCAAAATTATGGTTAAGTGGAATCACCGAACATTTTCATTTGTCTCTTATTTACAAATAAACCATTTTTATAGAACAACATTTTTATTAATTAAAAGGCATTAAATTTCTTCTGTGAAAAGAGTTTACTAAGATACAAAAATAAAACATTAATTTAATTCATTTTAAAAGATTACAGCATTTCTTATTGGATGGTATATACTTTAATTTACAGGTGGGAATAATATAAAAGAATTTACAAACATCAGGCTATGGATTCATTAGAAATGTTGCATTTTTAAAGTATAAATATATTCAATACAATTTATGTTGGTTTAGTATTATAACTTAAGTATATTTGCATGTAAAATATTATTTAAATTTTAGTTCTAAATTATACTTATATATACTTAGTTATATTTATTAAAATCATATATTTTGTCATTTAAAAACAACAAATAATATAAATAACATAAGTATTGAATAAAATGATGTTAATCTATTAATACTATACATTTATTTTCGAGACAATTTATTATTTTATATTGCTTTTTCATAAAATACTTAGCAGGTTTTATTGAGTTTATTAACAAATAAATTTATTAGACTTAGTATTTGTATTTTTTATTTTTTTTAAATTGTTATTCATAAGAAGTGGTTTGCTTGAACAAATACATATTTAGTGGGTTATTTACTATCTAATACAATGCCTTAAAATACTTATAACATACGACATAAATGTAAAAAAGGCTTTGATTTATATTGTTATTGTATTTTACAAAGCAATTAAATACTCAACAATAAATTTCAGTAACAATGGTTATTTGATATTGTTTGTTTAGGATATGCAATTAATCAAACCCAGTAACCTAAATCACAAATTAAATTCCAGTATTTGTTGATTGGGTTCAGATTATTTATTGATTGTGGTGTAATTATTTCCAAAAAACAATATCAATACAGTACGATGGTAATTGTTTTGGAACTAGGTCATTGTGGTACTATATACTGTCATTTTTTACTATACACCAATTACTATAGATTTTTAAACCTTAAGACAATTACATTTGTCATTACAAAATAATCATTATTTTGTTGTCTAGCCATCATTTTGAAAAGGAAAACAAATAACTTTAAAACGATAAATTTATAATCCCATGAAATAAAACATCACGTCATGGCTAAATATGCTGTCTTTTTTTTAAATAATTTAGTTAAAACACCATCATATAAGTTTAGCATAGTAAAATGAAGAATATAAATCTTTAGTACAGAATAATTTATCGTATTATAGTAAGTAGTGTAAATAAGACTGATCTGTGATCTTTGTTAAAGGATTTAATAATAATTGTAAATCCAATTATAAATATATGTATATGATATTTTATACAATATATCGTTACTTAAATTGATAATTAATAGTAAATTAGTACTAGAAGACTACGTGTTTAATATAATTAAGTGTTACTTGTGGCTGTGTTTATACTATAACTTAAACATTTTAAGAAACAGTTTTAACTTCCTTGATAATACATTTGAATACATATTTTTTATATATGCATATTACCTTTAGTTTATAAAAATGTAACACGAAGTTTGAAAGTTATTTGTTGGCATCGTTGTAACTATTGTTTATAATTGGTAGAAAATGATTTGAGATTGTCAGGGCTTTAAGTTTTTAAAGAATCAAAACATAATTCTTAAAACACTTGAAGTATGGCAATTTTTCAGAAATGTTCTACCAATAATGTAAAATTAGTTAGCAAGGTGCCGTAAACGACAATTCACAAATACTACTATAGTAATTTGGCAATGAGTTCAGACTACTAAACATTTCCAAGGTTTTATTCCCAACCTGAGGTAGGGTTAATAACTTCAATCAATTATTAAATCTCACCCATAGGTTTTTAGGGCTAGTTGATCTTGAAATCCGTTATTTTACGAACTAATAAAATCATTCTATCACTACTAAAAAATTTTATAATTAATTTACGTTTTTTTTGTCAGCAAATTAATATGTCAATATTATTTGTTTTACTATTATTTATTTATTTAATACTAATATTTTTTGTTTTTTAAAGTAAGAATGTAATTAAGACTTATATATATATATATATATATATATATATATATATATATATATATATATATATACATAAATTTTGTAAACTTAGTAAACTATGTTTTATTTTCAAAAGTAATACATTACATCCCTAGTCATATACCTAAAAATTGGAGTCCCAAGATCTTCTCGGTACCAAAGAACAAGAATGACAGAGTCCGGGTTGCCTTGAGGGTCGTCAACAGTAGCAATATCACAGGGGAGATAAACGGGATCTCCCGCAACTGCTTGGACATGGTACACTGGAACTGGAACAAAACAAAATACATTTTACTAGGATTTAAGAAGCTATGTGAAAATTTAAGATTTTAAATGTACAATCAAGGCTATTTCAAACACGCACGATTAAGTAGTCAATATCATGAACGAAAAAAATGTATTTTCCTTAAAACAATGCCAATGCAATATTATGATATGCCAGAGTAAAGGTGGGTTGTTGCAACTAGAACCATTCAGTTGCAATGCTTCACATTTCAAACTTATTCCAACCGTTCCAAGGTAGTTATTTAATAAGTTCCCCTTGGAAAGGCACTTATTTTCAGTTATCATCTCATTGCAGCGGAACGAATCGAAGTGGATCTACTACTTTCCCTTGGAACGCAAACTATTCTTTAGTTCTCATATCTTTGTGGGGAAAAGAATTCTAACGAACCTTTCACGACTTGAAATGGAACACCTTCACTGTCCATTTCGTCTTTGATAACAATTAAACCAGAAGAAGACTATTAATAATATCATTAATTTTCCTGAAAATAGCAAAACATTTAAAATAAAGCCAGTGAAATAAAGTTATTTTTTAATTCAATTATGGAATTTTTCGTTGTATTACTATTCATTTTAAAAGTGTTATTAAATAAGTTCAAATACAGGGTGTTTCTTTAAAACACAACCCTACAGTAAAGAAAATTAAGGTGTAAGATAATAACTAGTTCATATCTATGTAGCCCTGGTTCTTCTGGTTCCTTGGCTAATCAGCTGATTTACACTATAGCATCTATGTTTAATTTATTTGGATTTCATACAATATCATTAAGTTGAGGTTAGAAACATGGTTTTGAGCAAACTTTGACAAAGGTGTCAAGACATTTCTTAAAGAGGACATATTCATTCATTATTATTCATCTCTAAGACGCCGATCGTAGAGATATGGGCGAATATGAGGCCCAATAGCCAGGGAAACTATGGGACCTACAGCTTTACGTGGAATCTGAACCACGTAGTGTTGGTCTGATTTTCAGCTAACTGACAAGTTAAACACTTAGTTCTCTTCTCTACACAACACCCGAACCTTGACTACCATTTAACAAGGACACTCCAGACTTCTCTATTAGTGTCTATATTGATGACAACCATTGAGCGGACGCCGTGTCGGTATTAAGAGAACCGAGCATGGAACCTATCGCCTACAATATCCCAAACACTTTGTCCCCAAGTAGCTGAGTTACAGCACTGCACCACCAGTGCCGACTAGTGCATAATGGAGTGCACAAATGCTAACGGAGGTGTTTTTGAACACCAAACCTACAAAAAGTCATTAAAATCTTGTAAGTAGTAGTAATACATGTTATTAATGTTAAATATGTTGTGTGTAATTTTTGTTTCAATTCGTGGGTTTCGTTTTAAAAGAAAGACCCTGAATTAGTAGTGTGAAATTTGTTCCTTAATGTTTAGTAAAAATTTGTTTAATTGTTTGTGGTTTGTCTGAACCAAATAAGCTTTTGTAGAGGAGTAAAGTTATTCAAGAGTTTTACTACTCTACACAGATAAAAAGAATGGCACTAGATAATAAAACACTCGAGTTATAATAACTAGTGAACAAAGTTGTCTTGTTACAGTATTATAACTAGATGCAACGAGGTCACAACTAGAACTAACCACAACTGAACCAATCTGGCTGGAACAATCTTCACAGTACTTTTTTGGGCTTCAGAACTCCTTGAAACGGGACTAGTTTTGGAACAACTTCGGTGCCATAGTAGAACTACTTCGGACACCACTAACTCAGAAATTATGCTAAGATGAAAGATTCACATACCTCCCATTCAGATAACTGAGCAAGTACGTGGCTAGTCCAGTACAACTTGTATTCATATTGCTTAAAAACATGATTTAAATGTCTACACAGATTAGTGCTATTTTAATTTGAATTATTTTAGTTTAGTGGCGCAGTGCTGAAATGCAGCTACTTGAGGACACAGTGTTGTGCAGTTAAAGTTGATAGATTATATGCTTGGTTGTCCTAATACGGATATGACGTCCACTTAATGGTCGCTATTAGCGTGGATCCTACTAAATAAGTATAGGGTGTCCCTGTTGGGTGGTAGTCACTGTTCGGATATTGTCTAGGGAAGAGAACTAAGTATGGCAACTGAATCAATGACGCCAACTGAAAATCAGATGAACAGTTCGAGATGTAAAGCTCAGTTATTAACTAGCCTATACAGGTCATAAACATTCATCTTAAACACATATCATCATTTAAACGTGCTGCTTCAGTTTCAGGTATAGGAGCCTGGATCTCAAACTTGAAGAGTCATAATGTAGTAAAGCTTGAACTCCGATAAAAACGGTAAAAACAATGCATTTCAAATTTAAAATAAAATATCATGAACATATTCAACTATACATGTTTTAAGATAAATAAAACCGATATAAATTCATTATTTATGTCACGTAACCTAGTAATGATATGAAGTCATATTCAGATACGTCGAATAATAAGATATTTAATTTATTCTGAGTATAAAATATTTCCTGTAAATAAGATTGGTTTATCACTGTTTTTATTACAATTTTATTTTATATAATGGTTTTTATTAATTTTATATAGACATATAGAATAATAACCTTACATTTTACCAAAGTCATCTTGCCAAATTGTATTTATAAACAAAATAGGTATTCCATTTGACTTTTCTAAATTTTCTTATTAAATATATTTTAAATAGTGTATTATAATTAGTTTTTATTTACATAAACTGAATTTTACTGTCACTACATGCCCAACATTTATATTGTAGCTTTAAAATGTAGCTCAAATTGTTATTTTAAAACGTATTATTGCTGGTACGTTAGTATTTATTTAAATCTTAAAAAAGGATAGTACTGTTCTTTATATTATAAATTTTTTAATACCTCATTTTTAACTATGTACAGTATCTATTCTTTATATGTGAATTTTATTGTTGTGGCTGATTCATTTGTCCTCTTTAGACACAGGCGCACTAAAATTTTCATAAATCTATTCATATAGTCTTATAGACAAACACACTTGTATTTCATTATATTGTACAGAAATTTTTCTAGTTGAAATGTAATTTTCAAGTATTTACTATATCGTAGCCGTCCCTACATTGCAGTATAATAATAAAAAAAAAAAAAATAAAAATAAAAAAAAAAAACATAAGTACATGGAAAGATATTTGATTAGTTCATATTTTTGGTTTAAAAACTCAATTTCGGTAATTCATAAAGAGTTTTATAGTAGGTTGCATGGGTTGGAGATTCAAGTGTCGTGAGGGAGTGTTTTGTAATGTAGGTTTTTATTGATCACTGCGACTGCGACGCCTCTCTCTGGCGTCTTCCACAAACTAGATATTATATATAAAAACTGAAATAATATCTATTGTTGACGTATGTTTCTAATTATTTTTAAATTTCATGACTGTAAATGTTAGGTGATCTAATTTACATATTTTTCAGAGACTCGGTAGAGTACAATGTAAAAAATGTTCTTTTTAGGGCCGTTTTCGTTAGTTCACTACCACTAGTTTTTTATTGCAATCACTTGTTAGGTTGGGTTAGTTCACTTAGGGTACTAAACGACCATAAACTGGTAAATCCAATGATTGACTAACCGCCGAATACGCCCTCCGTGAGTAAGTTCTTGGAAAGCGATAAGATAAGGTCAGTGATATCGGATTCCTAGCGGATAAGGAATACCAAAGTGGACGTAAAAATGATTGGGGAACAGTTTTTAGAGCAATAGAATACTTATTAAGTGGTAGTGAATTAACGTAAACAGCAAAATTTTGTTGTAGTGAATTAACGGAAAAGATCCTTTTTTTTTTTTTTTGTATAATAAAACCTCCTTGTTTTTTTAAATTTTCAATGAATGTGCATAGTTTAGTGCATTATATAATTAACTATGATATTTTAGCTCTAAAACATTATATGTATGTAGTTTTTTCATAGTTAATTATTATTTATATAATTTAACTTAAATATTCTAGTACTTGGGTAATGCAGGAATTTTTCATTTTAAAAGTGTAAAGTCTTAGGGTTTAGACATTTACGATATCTAAGGTATACTACAAGATAAAAACATAGACCCAAAACCATAGTTATATAATTTGTATATAAGATAAATAAAAAAAATTATAATAAAAACAGTTCTTAAAGAAAATGTCTGTCTAAATCAAAAACATAATAAATAATTTACATACATTTAAAAAAAGTGGAACAATTATTTTTTTATGAATTATTAATTTTCCAGATTGTTTCTAAATAGGGTTGTCTAATACACATGTATAACACAGCGATGCACATAATTACGGGCTAGAATCCCATGTGGATACCTATCCAGACAGGGTTAGAGGAAGAAGAAGTATAGTGTATGGTTAATACTAATGATAAATTAACTCCAATATTTGTATCTGAACTATATATGACTAAGGTTCAAATTCTTATTAGTTCTCACACAGTTTATTACAATGCCACATACTAATTTTCAGGTTTACTTCAAGTTGTATTTTTCATTGTATAGTAGTTTTCTAGGAAATAAGTATAAATATTATTTAAATAAATGTAAATTACTTATATAATATTTAATATTTCAATTAGATAATAAGTTGTATTTATTGAACTAATATACATAAAATAATAGATATTTCTTAAAATTATTTGTTTGTACGTTAAATCAATAAGTAATGTGCAAATTAAAACATTAATTTGTATTACTTTTTAAAGTAATTTAGTAACATTTTACTACTTGCAAACAATAACAATTTTTAAACATATAATTCACAAAAATATTACATGGCTAAACACTTTTATAAAATAGTAGTATTTTAATAAGTTTTTATAAGTAATCTAATACAAGTATAGTTGCAGACAGTTTAACAAGTTTAATCAAACTTGAATGTCAATTTACATTGCAGCGCTCCTAAACACAATACATATCATCGCTAAACTAGTTCAAAGTAGTAAGTATACACAACCGGTACCGATATAAGCATGCTCCTACATAAAGGAATATTAAACAGAAAATGTTTTGTTGATGTTATACAATGGAAAATGTTTTACGTTGTTTTATAGTAATTTTAGATAAATCTAAAATATTGTCTTATGTTAGAACATGTATTATGAAATTTCTAAGGTTGTACTGTTTAATTTGTTTTATTTTTATGTATTATTTTTAATTTTAAATCATATTACTATAATTACTAAAAAATAAATTCTTATTTGGACAGTTAGTGAGGTAAATATGTGCAAAATAACTAGTCATTGCTAACAAGCTTATTATTATCTTTATTAAACAAACTTATAAATCATTTTTATACGGAGGTAACTTTTTAAGTTGAAAACAACGTTGTATATATAGTTGGTCTTTTTGGAAATTTCTTGAATTGATTTTGCAGTAAATAAGTAAAATTTTAAGTCTTTGAGCTTTTATTTACATTTTACATACACGCTTTGAATGGAAAGTCCTAAAATATAAGCATTTACCTACATTTGCTAAGGTACTATAAAAGTATATGTTATCTTATGCTTTACGGATATTTTGTATTTCAGTACCATCTTCAAGAAGATATTATTGTAAATTTATGAGTATATTTTAGGTTCCCTTCTTCATAACTGAGAAGTTGTAACAAACAACATTTGTCAATTATTTGTCTATCTTTATTGCAAAAGGTACATCCACAAGACGTTCTTTATCACATGGATTCTTAAAAATACTGTAGTTGCGTTCAGTCCTACTTTTACATCAATAAACAAGCTCCTACTTCAACAAGCCATTCACGTCACAAATTGAACATGAAGGTGAAGTTTTTCGACTTTACTGACGTATCATGTAACAGATGTTTGTCTATTTCATAGTCAAAGTCGTTAAATACTGGCTGCCTTCATATTCCAACCAAATTTTGTACAACAACTACTTTGACATTGTTATGGGGTCCTAAAATTTGATCATCGATACTGTCACAGCAAAAGTCTTGTTTTAACTTCATCTCATAATAAGATAAAACGACATTATTTTAAAAATAATAAAACACAGTTGCATGGACTTTTAACATTTTAAGCTTATCTAAATAAATCCAGGTGTTAATACTACACACCCCATACACGTTCAGTATACAGTATTTATGATCTGTGGTACAGTATTTACCTACAAACCCACCCATAAACGTACAGTGGCATTTCTCCTAAATCAAGACAATTTAATTATCCTTTATTTATCTTTATAAAAGGTATCAGCATTAACATTTTTATACAAATTAAACTTTACAATTAGCTTTTTTAACCCTCAGATATCTAGGTAATAAATATATAATCCATGGGAAAACATGTATTAAATAAATTCTTGTCAGTAGTCTGGCCAGTTACCTTCGTTCTACGGCTCGGTCACGTAAATTTGCCGTACCTTAATATAATATATGAATATAACATCCTTTACCAGAAATTTAAAATAAATTAAGACATCTAATTTTTCCTATGTGATTTTTTTCTCATTCGTTGCATAAGTATAGTTTAGATTAAATTAGAATTGTTTAAAATGTAAACATGAATATTTTTTCATTAAATTTAGATGTATGTTTTGTGACTCAATTTAGGTAATTCATAAAGTGTGATATAAGAGGTTATGTTGGTTGAAGATTCATAGTTGAGGTCAAGGTTAAAAAGATGTGTCAAATTAAAAGATACAAATATTTAGATTTAGTTGTGAGGTAGAAGAAAACGAAAAAAATTGAGTGAATTTATGGATATAAATATAAGTTCTTTACAATTACGGAACCGTAATCTTCAGTCATTTATCTTCACACTGATTTTCTTTCTATCTAATTAATGTATTACAAAATACATATGTACAGCACAATGTACATCCCAATTTTATCAATGGTCTTAAAAATACACGTTGCTATACTGAATTAGCTCTTAGCTTTCTTAGGATTGCATATAGGAAAAACTTTCAATGGTACTTGCGGATACGTTATATAATTTGCCATTTAATTTTTGTTTAACCAATTTACTTAAAATACACACTTCAATAACGAACCTCGTCTTAATCAAGGATAACAAAACTTTCAAACGCTTGCTTGTAATGTTATTCGTTGTTGGGTCAAAGTTACTTCGTGCAAAATTGTTTATATGAAATTTAACAAGATTTAATAAAATACATACGTACCATATAAAGCAAGGACAGTAATATTACAGTTTAAAAAGTATATAGTTAGCATAGTGTAAAATTCAATAGTTTAATCCAGTCATTTACAATGATTCATTCTTATATGCTCTCAACAAAAAAATAAAAAACATTTTTGTTTATATACAGGAATCAAGATGAATCATTCATGTTTTATCTTTTTTAAATAATATAAATTTAAGAAAAATACCTCAAGATTATTTCGTTGTAGGTAATCCTGTACAATGAGTTTATAAATCGAAGATAATCCCATTGACAATAAGTTCAGCGCTGAAAATATAATAATTTTCACCATAAAAACTATTTCTAGATAGTTAATAATAATTTTGAGTAACAACAGTTTTAATTTACCGCAACTAGTAAATAAATTAATCAATGAATTGGAACCCTATTTATTTCTGAACGTTATGTTACCCCATATCTCCAACGAAGTAGACAACACAATGACATAAAAACAAGGGTTTGGGATTTTCTCAGAGGATAGATCTGAGAATAGATTTTATCAGTTAGTAAAGTATCAGACATTTACCGGCTTTTTTAATCGTATGATAAGCTGTGACCATCTGCAAGTGCATCCACCACCGTATTACCGAATGCGACCTATGCGGATGCTGTCTCCAAGTCGGTCACTAATAATTTGCCAAAATACTAATGTTACTGTTATAGAAATAAATAGTTGTTCTATTCAAGCCAACTCTAGTCACCACTAATCCTGTATGTTCAACGGTGACATCCCGACAGTCATCAGATTCCTTTAATTTTTTTTAGAAATGTAAATAGCTCTTTATTAACTGGGCACAACATTGTTACTAATACTAGTAAGATATGTAAGATGTAATAATAATAAGAAGATGTAATAATTAATATGTAATATGAATTCTATTTATAAAGACAACATATTAGCTAAGTGTCCTGTTGCTCCTAGTACTAATGAGAGTTTCTGTGACGTAGTTTCTGAGGCTAGTGTGAATAATCAAAGCAGATTTAATGTTAGCATTTTCCACCAAAACTTGCAGTCTAAAAAAAAAAAATAGGACAGCTCAAGGTTGTTTTGCATGATGAAGTTGTGGACATAGTGTGTCTTAGTGAGCATTGGCTAACTGGTGACGAGACAGTAACCCTGTCTTTGGACGGCTATCATCCGGTAGCCGTGGTTTTCTGTTGGTCGTGGCGGGGTGGCAATTTTACTGAGAGATCATAGGCAAGGAAAGAGATGATGCATGCAACACAGCTTAGAGCGAGTCTTTGAAGTGGTGGCAGTATTGGTCCCAGCTATAAGAGTGACTGTGGTCTATGTGTACAGGCCCCCTTCCAGTAGGTTTGCTTTTTCATTGAGAGGTTGAATTCTGTACTTGTCATACTGAATAAGGATCTAAATCAGATTTTAATTTTAGGGGACTTCAACGTTAATATTTTGAACAGTCTCAAGAGACAACTCAATTTATTGACATTAAATAGCTTTCAACTTGTCCCTACCATTCGTGGTATCACAAGAGTATCAGGAAACAGTAGTTCTTGTTTGGATAACTTTATCACAAATTTCCCACAAAGTCCAATATTTTACATACCTCCATTTCTGACCACGAGGGTCAAATCATGCGTTTATTTCCTCCACCATCACAAAAAATTAAATAGCAATAATTCACATAGTAAAATAAAATTTCGTTCATTTAGTGAAAAAAAAAAAAAAAAAAAAAAAAATTTGGTGGTTACCTTCAATCTGAGTCATGGGAACAAGTTTTTCAGGAAATATCAACATATGCTATGTTTTATAAATTTAAGGATATTTTCACAGATTATTTTTCAAATTTATTTCCTCTTGTTAAGAAAAGTAACAAGGAACCCTGGCCGACCTAAGTGGCTAACTGAGCTGGTATTGGAAAGTCGGCGGTGTCTTTGAGATGCCTATGTCCTGCAGAGACGTGAACTTCCAGCACTAAACCAATTACTACAACCTGCTAAAAATCCACCATCATAAACTTATAAGGGAAGCAAAATCTAAGCAAGCTGACAAGTTCATAACGACTAGCTCTAATACCTCTAAAGAGCTACTTGGCAGGTTATCAATAGTTGCAGAACTTCCCATAAACAATCTAAAGCCAGCGGTTTGGACGAGCAGGTTCACGAGGAGCAAAGTGTGCGTGATCCGAAACTAATTGCTTCAATTCCTAATCAGTCTTTTGTGAATATAGCTGAGAATCTGTGTCTGCATCAATCTCAGAATCCCCTCAACCTCAGCAATCTTCATTTTCTCACATTAAACGTGTTACTAATTCCCTGTATTTATCTGAGATAGTGGTTTCTGAAACTATTATTTCTGTAAACCTTTTGAAAAATAACTACTCCTTAGACATATTTGGCATTTCGTTAAGTCTTTCGAAGCAATGTGTTCAAGAGCTGACACCTATCTTGACATAATTATTTAATGCCTCTATTTTGGAAGGTGTATTTTTTACTGACTTAAAAATTACCAAGACGATACCAGTTTTGAAAAAGGGACCAAGTAGATCTGACCCTAACTCCTACAGAACCATATCAATTGCTCCGATTACATTTAAAGTTTTTGGAGGAATTATATTTAAAATACTGTATTCTTTTTTTAAACTCAACAAAATAATATCGGATAGCCAGTTTGGATTCAGACCAAACTTGGATACATCTTCTGCAGTAGCATCAGCCATGAAGCGTGTACTGACCTCTCTTGAGTCTGGCGACCACACTTTAGTATTTTCTGCGATTTCAGTAAGGCCTTTGATGTTTTTGATCATGCCAAACTGTTACAGAAACTAGCTGGATACGGCTTAAGAGGTTTTCTTCTAAACTCGTTCAGGTCCTATTTACTTGGTCGAGTCCAATTTGTCAAACTTTCTAGCTTTGGTGAAACCCACACGTCTGAATTTTCCACTTTTAAATCAGGCATGCCTTTTTTTATCCTCTATATAAATAATCTTCCTAAATACGTTAACTCTGGTTTAGATAATTCACCACTCTCTGTTTCTTTATTTGCTGACACACATGTCTCATTTTAAATCACAATGATTTTCCTTCTATAGTATATATCACACTTTCTCTCAGCTTATTCAGTGGTTTTCACCAAATAAATTGTAACTAAATGTATCCAAAACCAGTATTATTGAATTCTATACTCAACGCACATATAATATTCCAAACATATTTTGCATGGGTGACACTATTTTGGACAACACTCTGTCAATTAAATTCCTTGGAATCTATATAGATTATAATTTTTCATGGGACACTCATATTTATAAGTTAGGGAGTCACCTGAACTCTGCTATATTATTAGCCTTGAGACGTTTGTCTTCATTCGCCTCAAGTAAGGTCTTCAACATCACGTATTATGGCCTCATTGAGAGTCGATTGAGATATAGAATTATTTTCTGGGGTTTCTGTAATTCTATTTTGTTTAATCGAATGTTTAATCGAATATTTATTCTTCAGAAGAAGGCGCTAACTATCGTCTGAGGTCTGGATCACAGAGCCTACTATAGGGAGCTCTTTCGGGTGGGTGGCATTCACACACTACCCAGGCTTTTAATATATGAGGTAGTGGTATATGTTTTTAAAAATAAAAACAAATTCCCTTCAATAATCATAACTATAATACTAGGTGTAAAAACAATTTAACATCGAAAAGTTCAATCTGGGTCGTTCTAAAAATTTGGTTTTTCATTTTGACCCTAAATATTTTAATCCTCTCCCTGAAAATATAAAAATCAATAGTTTATAACTGCTGCAAACCATTTGAGGAGCCATTTGATCGGGAGGGCTTTTTATAGTATGGACGTAGCTCTTATGCAGCTTTAAGTGGTGATGTTGGCTGTTTTATTTTTATTTAACTACCTTAAATAACTTTCTTACTGTAGCAGCTCTTATTGTAATAAAATAAATGTCAAGATCAGCTTAAGTGTAGGCTTAGTGAACAACTTTCTTAGAATTAGTTTACTTATGATGATATTTCTGTATTATTTTATCATCTTAATTAAAGATGTTATTATTTTGCTATGACTTGCATAGAAAACTGTAACAGTTCATATTGTATCAATAAATTAATCTTAAATCTTTAAATGTAACTATTATAAAATTTTAAAGTGGTGTCAAGACCACATAGAATGACAAAGGTACAACGGTTTATTTACATTCATAAAAGCATCTTATGTTAGTCAAACGGGCCAGATATGTACTGACTACGACTATAACTTCATGATATAGTAGCCTAGCAAGCAATACTAGTGAAGCATACATTATGTACGTGGATATTACACTGCTCCTTGTCTGTAGTTTATGGGCTATTATGTGTGAAGATTATAGCCTAACGATTTAATAACACAGTGTTTACGTCTTCCACTATTAAACATTCGAATACATAACCTATTGGCCATTTAACCTTCATTTACGTGTCATAAGAGCCAACATTAAACATTAAAGTTGAATTTGTGAAATATATACTCAATAATAGGGGTTTATTAAAGTTAAAACTAGTAAAAAGTAATATAAGATTAATATTAGATTAATTTATAGGAATTTAACATTTATAAATAAAATACAAAATTAATAGTTAAACATATCAACTTCGACATATATTAAATATATTTCTATATCATAAGTCTACAATCCATCTTGGTCAGTAAAATGGTACAATCTTTTTATTTTGTCTAAAAAAATTAAGTTTTAATGTATTTTCAGGGTGGTAAAAATATAACTAGTTACTCGTATTATCACGAGGATAACCGTAAACAATATAACAGCTACTGGGTACAAAGTGTTGAGGAGATTGTAGACGATAGGTTCTGTGGTGGGACCCCTAAATTCTGACACAACCTCCGCTTAATGGTTGCCAACGACATATACACTACTACAGAAGTCTGGGGTATCAATATTTGGCGGCGGGGGGGGGGGGGGTAGTCGATGTATGCATGTTGTGCATGGGAGGTAACTCAGTATTAGGCTTATCTTTTAGCTGAAAACCAGACCGATACTGTGTGATTCAGATTCCATATAAAGAAGCTTCAGGTCCCTTACCTTCCTTAATCAGTCCTTAATCAATATTTAAAATATTAAGATGAACATACGTATCCAGTGAACAATGCTTAGGTGTAGCAATATGTGTCATAAAATGAATTTTCTTTTACTATTTATAAATGTACAAAAGTATAAAATACATAACAAAAGCTACATTTAAAACGTTTTAAAATCACTAATAATTTTTAAATTTTAAATTTTCTTTTTAATTCGAGAAGTTAAAACTATTAATATTCTATTAGAGAGCTGGTAAAACAAACCAAGAAACTTTTGCAAGTTGACAAAAGATAATTTAATCCATTTTCTTTCGTTGGTGAAGCTGAATTTAAATTTTATTTAAAATACCTCATGTACTTCTTGGTTCTCATAATAAAACTCATATATATATATATATATATATATATATATATATATATATAAAATTTAAATGTTATAATAATTATAAACCTTATATAAACCTACTTTCTTCAAACTGCTACTTACGAAAACCTTTATTATTCTACGATAAAAAAGCAATAAGTGTTACATAATAATTATTCGTGGATAAAATGCTTAATATACTGTACGTGATGGCTGATAATTGGAACTTACTTTTCAAAATAATAATTTGATGAGCAAAAAATATATTTTGGAAATATAATTTTATTGATTTTACTAAGCAACGAAATGTTATAAACGTCTTACGATTTTACTAAGTCTGTACTATGAAGACAACCAATAACGACAGTAAGATTAGTTTTTTCTTGTAGAGAAATACTTAGCGGTTATTGTAATTATTTAAACTATAAATAGTAATAGTTTTAAAATTTTAGTTTTGCTTTTTTATTTTTAATTCGTTCTTAAGACGCCGATAATCAAAATATGGATAAACATAGATTTCAAATGAGTGTAGATAAATGAATTTAGTCATTGTTTCAAACTAAGGCTGACTACTCCTGAGAAGGTATAGTGAAATATGTTTATCATTTATTAGCACAATGATAAACAGCAACAGCCAGTGGTAAACAGCATTGGTTGAAGTTCTTGATAGTTGTTAAGTATTGTGATTGGTTGTGGAATTAAATATGCAACTTAAAACAATTAATAATTATTTATGTAATAAAATATACGTTCTTCACGCACTTAATAAATAGGTAATCATAGGTTATGCATATAACTTACTTTGTAAATCATTAAATATGTAAAATAAATTTGGAAATTAAGGGTACATATTAGAAAAATATATGGTTTTGTAAATTTATACATTATATAAATAAACCACTTTATATATTATTTTATTATACGTTTTAAGGATAAACTAATTTATACATTATTCTGAGATAAACAGCGGTGAACTATATAAAGGTATTAAATATAAATTGTTATTTCACTTAAGACAGTATATTCTTATCATTTTTAACTTAAAGTAAACAATTTAAAACAATTTAACTAACAAAGTTTACTGTGTTAAAAATATGTTTAATTTATAATGAATATTCCTTATCGTAGGAAACTTTCCTCAAAGGTAAGTAAGTGGGTTCGCAAACATTTCGAAGTTTCAATATTGAAATATCCTCCCATAAACTATGGACGTCACGTTCGGGAAATTGATTTGAAGACAGGCCCCACGTCACACTGTAATAGGCTGAGTCAAAAGGGTAATATTGAAATATATCTCATTTTACACTTTCCGACAAGGAGGAAATTTGAAGCTTCGGTCGTTTGGAATAAACACCTATCATTTATGTTATTTTAAACTTATAAATTTTATTATTTCAAAGGAGGAGCTAATATCTACATTACTTTTAGTTAATAAGGTTAGCTATTTTAACGAACAAATAAATATAACACATTTCTTTCATTATTGTTCTTCACAAATAAATATATATTGTGTACACAAATTGAATACATATTCCTGTAAGTGACTATATTGTTTCATGTTCATGAAACTATCGGCCTAAGAGAAATAAATTTTTTATTTTATAAATACATCCTTACTTATAAATATGGCTACATTTTCAAAGTCATATGTTTCATGCAAAACTAATAAATATAAGTCTTATATATCCACATCTAACTATATATTTTTTAATAGTATATATTATTTATAGTGCTAAGCTTTAATCATTTTTTTTTGTTAATTAAAATTTACATTTTACGAAAAACTAAAACTGAATAAACCTTTTTCATTTATGATTTATTTTATTAATATTTGAATAAATGAAGTGTCACGATATTTAGATTGTCATATATGTTTAGTTAACAATTTAGTTCAATGTAGAAGTTATAAAATTAGTTATTTATCATTAACTAATACCCAAAGAATACAGATCCACTCTTCTTGGCATGTACACAGTCAATTGTTTGTTGACAGGAGGCAATTCTGAAAGCAATGGAATGGTTTCGAAACCTGGATTCAACTCTGTGGTACTGACCCATCTGCTCACCCATACAGACTCAGTGGTACTTATGTAGTTATTTATCCCTGATTACTCATGGGATAACATAATTCAAGAGGACAGTTTATATTGATAGAATATTTAGAAATAATTGGTTTTTTATTCAAACACATACAATCCACCAGCATCCTCAAAATGATTAAATGCATATATATATACTGTAGTTGAAATGAAATCAATTTAAATGTTCTTAGTTCAATGACAGGTTATACTGTATAATAAAACATTCTATTACTTTAATTTTGTATTGGGACAATGCATTATAATTTAATTACTAATAATGTTTACTTTTTAACTAGAATAATTTGAAAAGCATACATTTTTTCTTTTAATAAATAGACATTTAGAATGTAATTTATAAAACATTAATAATGAAAAAAGCAAATATTCATTTCGTTTTATAAAATAAACATTTGTGAATTTTCTATTATTGGGTTTAATTTTTATTCCGTTAATATATATTCTAATAAAAAAATGCTAGTTACTATTATAATTTATACTTTTAAATGCTAAACATTTAATAAATTTTAAATTAATTTAAAAAAATTCAGATTAGTGCTTGTTATACGAAGGGAATTTTCAATAAACGTTTATAGTATCGTGTTAAAAGAAACTTATGCGAATTAAAAATATAAAATTTTACTACAAGAAAACCTAGACCTAAAATGGTCTATTCAATGAAAATATTGTTGTAAGTATCGTTCAATATAGGATATTGATTTTACAAGTATAATCATTTTAAAAAAGGAATAAAAATAAATTCAAAATAAAAATAAATTGCTTTATAAAATATTATGAATTTACCTAGTCTATGTTATTTATTAATACCTCTAGTAATACCACGAAATATTTTATATACTAAATAGTTATAATAAGTTTACAACATAATGTAAAATTATTTTTAGTAAAATTATTATAAATGTCTAAAATTCTTGGTAAAGGAGGTAATTATCATTTATGGGTAGGTTTATGTGGTTTCCAAACAGGTGGAGGGGGGGTACATAGTCAAAGGACATTATATACTAGCTCATGTACATAGGATCACCATCAAAGCGCCTCAATACCAGCCAAACACACACCTCCCTTGCCATACTAATGCCTTCCTTGATTAAAGTGGTTGATTAACCGAAGGGTCGTACATCAACTAAGGCCGTTCCTGAACTTGTTTTAGATCCTCAAATTAAAAAGAAACTTTATTCCACATACATTGATTACACACATATATATATATATATATATATATATATATATATATATATATATATATATATATATATATATATATACAGTTTAGATAAGTAATTGTCTTCATTTCTAAAATAATGTAAATTATAAAATGAAAATTGAAATTAATTAATAAAATAAATTTAATCGTATTACTTAATCAAACCTAATATTTGTGGAATAAGAAGGTCACTTCCTAAGTAATACAACCAGTTTAGAGTGGCCATCAAAACATTTAATTTAATATAAAAAAATAAACTTAACAGTGGTATCTCGGTAAATTTTTAAATAACCTCTACATATAATTAATGTAAAAAAGCCTGTTTTGAGAGATAATTTTACACAAAATAAAATATTAGAAAATAAAAATGAGATTGAATAGTTTTAGAAAGTGAACTATCTACCTTGAATTAAATAGGTTATGGCATAATAATTCTTAGCGACATAAAAAGTAACGAACCTAATGAATATAACAACATATATCATATTAATAACAGTGAAAAATAAAAAAAAAATAATTTTATTATATTTAATCAAATTAAATAATCAATGTTGTGCCATTAATAAAATAACAAATGACAAGTAAGATAAAATACTACATTCGGAATCATTGTACTATACGTAAACGTTGTTCCACGTTATTTACTGTAAGAAGGTAAGATTTATTTTGTTTTCAAAAAGGTTTAAATGCAGTTATATTAATAATATTTATTGAAATTATATTGTTAAAGTGATGTGCTTTATATGGTTTAAGTGTTTAAAAGCAGTTAAATTTGCTTTTGGAACTTCAAATATTAAGCATCTAAAATTATATAACTTAATATCCTGTAACGAAAAACCAGAGCTTATAACAAAAACCAATTCTAGAAATCTATAAAGATCTTGAATTGGCAAGATTTTCAAATTAATATAAAGAGGCCAGCTAGGGGTGAATTGGAGACTAAAGATGATGAGGAGGAAGGATTCTTGGAGTATGATTATAGGATACTCCAAAAATCCTTCCTATAATCATAAAAATATCCAGTTTTATGTGTTTATAAACAAACATAAATAACATTAGTTACTGTATTTAATGTGGACGTTTAAAATTGATGTCAGATAACACAAAATATATCTACGGTAGGAACAAATGGGCTCAATTATATTATAAATACGTGCTATGAACAAAATAACTAATAAAGTGACTTTAAATCGTTTAAAAGAAGAATTAGAGTTTTCTTTGTGATAGCTATCAAAGTTAATTGTAGAGATGCATTGCAGACTGTTGAAATAATTTACAAATAAATGGTATTTCAATGGTAATAACATACTTTAATTACAATAAACTTTATTTTAATTTTTTAACATGTACTTATTTGTATTACAATTTACAAAGAACATTCTTTTTTCATAGAACCACAAATGTCTTATTTTATTATTGCTCAATTACCTTTAAACCTACCTTAAAATGGAATTCTTATATTTTTACCGAAAGAAAGTTTCTTCACAGTTGCAAATATAGGTTGAATAATATACATTATTTAACTACCTAAGGTAAAAATGCATTTTTAAAAAGTTTTAAGTTAATACATTATTCATTTTGTTTTATTATCCTCCAAAACTGTTATATTATAGAAATAATACTGGTTTAGTTTACCTTTTTTCTGTCGTAACAATTCTTCAATTACATTACTGCGATGTAAATTTCAAAGCATATAAAGCTTCATCATCAGGCTTCCAAAAACGTCACTGTTTTAAAACATTAAAACACTAAAATTATAAAACATTTAAACATCTGTTGGTGTCTATCGCTGGCCAGAAAATGTGCTGTACTCGTATTTTAATATGTTTAAATGTATTATAATTTTAGTGTTTTAATGTTTTAAACAGTGACGTTTTTGGTAGCTTGATGATGAAACTTTATATGTTTTGAAATGTACATAGCAGTAATGTAATTGAAGAACTGTTACGACAGAAAAAGGTAAACTAAACCAGTATTATTTCTATAATACATTATTCTAGCTTATATATTTACACGTATTTTTTCATATTCATTTCTTAGATCAATTATTGGCAAGAATTATTATTAAACTCTTGTTTATTATCACTAAATACACGTTATTTATTTATAAATTTTTGACTTAACTAAACGAACGAAATAAGATACTGCAAATACAAATGTTATTACCTAACATCAAGATAGTTTATATAATTAAAATATTCACACTATGACTAAATATTAGTTTGTACTTTGAAATTAAAGTGCATTTAGAAACATACAAACATTACAGATTGTTTTAATTGTTTTATTTCTACAAGGTGGTTCATAAAGTTGTACAATTAATTCTACAGCACATACTTACTGGTAAAATAAATGAAAAACTACCTATAAACTGAGGTTTAAAAACCCGTCATTAGCAAGTTACAGCCAGTGAAATATTTCTACAAGATTTCTGGCAAAAGAGTGAACCCTACCAATTTAAACCCGTACCAATATAAAAGTGATAAAATTATGGAATTCCCAATTAAAAGTGCAAAAATTATGAAATGCCAAAACTAATCAATGCCAAAAGTAATAATTGCCAAAATGATGAAGTACCGATCATAAAAAAAAAAAAATACCATAGAAACCTCAAATAAATGTTTGTTGTACACAAATTTCTATCTGGTTTTACATAACATTTTTTGTATGTACTTATAATCAAAGGAAAATCTTCATATTTGTGTTACAATGGGTTTAATTATATAAAATATTTATAATCGGCTGCAAGTAAATACTGGAGGTGCAAATTCCATAGAGACTTTTCTGCTCACCTAACCTCCACACTCGATGGTAGAAGAAACATTGTTGTGAAAAAATAGCACTGTACTTGAAAATGTCACGTCTATGCTTAAAAGGTGATATAAAATAAAAATAATGTCATTGTTTGTTTTTTGCACCTACATTTTAGCATATTTTATTATTGGCATTTTAATTAAGTTGCATTTAAAGCCTATGGCACTTGCTGTCTTAGGCATTTTTAATTTGTCACTACCATTCTGGCATCTTTTCATTGGCCCTTTTGTAGTATAACGTTATTAGACCTATGTGTTTATGACACTTTTTTTCATTATTTTTATGAGTGAAATGTGCTGTAAGTGAGACTAAACTTTATGAATAACCACGTAGGCTTAGGCTTTCTTTTTTATTTATTTTTGTTAGATGATGACAAATGACAGAATAAATAGCGAAATTAATGTAAATCTCAACGCACGTTTTACAAACAATTGTCCAAAATAGACTGCATTTATCCTTTTTATTTTACGTATACATCAAATACACATTTATTGTAAATACTCAGCCAAAACACTGCAATAGATCACTGGTAGTTAAATTAATGTTACATTCTAGATTATTCTGAATAATTTATCAATATTTACCAAAAATACATCTATATTTTAGATAAATATCTATACAGATTCAAGTAAACATTTAATATTGATTAAGTCAACGATCATGCGTTCTCGAATATGTTTACAATAATCTGAGACTACAGGCAAGAGAAAAGAAAGCTATCAACAGTATGTTATGTATTATATTATTGTTCATATAATTGCTACATGAAAAATTTGTAGTGTCTGAGTATGATAGCCTTGCTATCGAAATCCTCAAAAATAAAGTTTTACATGACGGTTTGGAATAATTGTGTTTCATTTAACAATTTTATATATAAAAACCAATACAACTCCATCTGCAAATAACAATACTAATTTACCTCTAATATATTTATCGTTACGTGTACCGAAGCATCGATTGGTCTAACTTGATTTTGTCAAATTAAATGAAAATATAATTGTTGTCAATATACGAAACGTTGTACAAATAATTGTCCTAGCAAATAATTAATTTATTTAAAAAGTCTTTTCATGTTTCTAGTTGTTATTTCTTATTACTAACACTCTTCGTAATATTTGTTTCTATAAATTGTCTGCAATAACATCAGTCATATAAGTAATTAAACTATACCACTGACACAATCAGTTTTACAGTATTGCTTAAGTGGGGATAGATCAAAATCGTAAGTTGTAGGAAGGACCTACAGTCAAAAGATAGGAAACCTAACCTATATCAATCTGAATTGTTGATCATAGCAAATTAGGGTATCAAATATCTTACAAAACGCTCCATAATGACAAATTACACTACTCTAAATAGATTACATTATCTTGTAGAATGGTTAACTCAATAAAATTAATTACAGTCTTGTCGCGTATGGTTTCTCGAACAATATAAACCATCTCCCTCGAAAGTTATAGTAAGATTGTTATTATAATTCCATACAGAATACCCTCCGGTCTTTTAACGATTAGTGAGTAACTGAGCAATACAGCCGAACAAAGCAAACAGTTAAGCATTGTTCTTTGAGCTTGAGCACTGAAGCTTAAACTTCCTTAGCCTTTAACCACAATATCACCCTCTGTTGTGCTGGTGACAGAAAAGTCTTGCTGTCACTCGCTTCAAGAAACACAATTATTTTCCTCAGTTCCTTGTTTATTAAATTACAGTTTTTAAAACCAAACTTGTTTAGAATAAAACTATATAACTTACTGAAACTTAGAATATATCTGTATATAATATACATTATTTCTGTGTTATAATATAAACAATTTTATTCAAAACAAAATACTAACTAAATAATTACTTATTATTTTAGAATGGTTTTAGCACCTTCGTTCGGAGTGTTTAATGCCAGGTTATTTGTTAATATATAGTATAATGAAAAGTAAAAACAATTAAAACTACCTAAATTGGAATTTAACTATGTAAATAAATTGTGAATTTGATATAAAGATGTTGTGGCATGTTTTTACTTTCTGAACAAAAAACAATGAAATATCAGTAATGTCAGTAATAAATCAACTTTCTTAAAAGTTATTAAAGTGAAATATACTATATTTTCATCATCAAATTATAAACATGCATACATACCTGTGAGTAAGCATTATGAAAATATTATTGTCAGTTTTTAAGATTATATTGCCTATTCTCTATTTAATGTTATGTAAGCAAAAATTTTAAACAAAACGAAGAATACCAATATCAATTCCATGTGAAATTAACTATAATCATGTTTGGTTTATTAATGCTTATAAAATAACAAATTTTGATTTTAAGTTAGCATATTTATATCAGATTAGTTAGTTTAAACCATTTCTTGTCATCACCTTCTGAAATTGTATGATTAAAAAGACATTTCTAATGCATGAATTATTAGGCCTGTTAGTTTAAAATGTTAATAGGAAAGAAAGAAAGAATGACATTTTCATTTCCCAAATACATACATTTACTACAATATTTCATTGGTAAAGTGAGAAATATTAAATTCCTCCAAGGCTTTGCCTGTTTGGAGGCTTTTTTAAAATTCGACAATTGAAATATTTTTCAAATGGCATCTATTAGTAAAATATAATATAACTATTCTTATATTTATTGAGTATAATCAATATATATATCACATACATCAGTATTGAATATTAATCTTCCAAACTACTAAAATTACAATAAATTGTACATTACAGTAACATTTAAAAAAACAAAATAACACTTTTTTGAGAGTAATTATCATACAAAATAAAACAAATGAGAGTTATAATAATATTGAGTAACAAGGCAAAACTGAATATAATTAAATACATATATAAAACAAAAATTCTTCAATATTCTGAATGGTGAATAGCCATAGCTTTAATTCTTTTAGAAATACATGTATATTAATTATATCTATTATGTTATTTGGCTATTTATTAAATAAAGTAGGTGCTAAGAAATTAAATGATTTTAACATTAAATGAATGAATGAATTAAATGAACATTATATATAACGCAGTTTATATAGTTTGTTTAAGAAAATACATAGAATGTAAGAATGCTTAGAACAAATTGTAGCTAATGTTGGACCTCACTGACAAGTATGTTTTTTACTTATGAGGCCACAAAAAATTAAAAATTATTTCAATAAACGTTCTATTCAATTCTATAAGATTGTGAGTGGATAATATATTAGAAAATGTATTTAAAAGAACACGCATTCCTATTGGTTTGATCATTATTTCAAAGGATTTAAGTTTAAAATCTTAGAATCATAGTTATAATTATTTACATCCTTTATTTATGTATTTAATGCATTCATTGGATTTACATTAAATTTACATTCATTTCTTTTTCTATATCTTCTCAAGAATTATGGATTCAAAAAACAACATGGAAATTATTTTTCTATGATTTATGGAAATGCCATTCCTTCAACGGTACTTCTTGTTAAATGGATTACATGGATTTATTTATAATTATTGTTATTCATAAAATGTAATGTGCTATTGAAATAATCGTAAAAAACGAGTTCAAAAACATTAACTTATTACAGAATTTCATTGGTAGTAAAACCCATCCCTGTATTGTAAAAAAAGCTGTCAGATACAGTGAATCTTTAAAAATGAGTTGAGAAAAGAAAGTTCAATGGTTACAATTTTAACTCACTGGTAATAAAATGATAATGTAATTGCAGAACATAACTTTATCTTCAAAGTAAACTTATTGCAGTTAGGTTTAAAAATTATTGTATGACAGAGGAAAATATATTTTAAAAGTAAAACACAATATAATCACCTAAGTGTTATTGCAATGGATTAATGCAATGGATGTATTATCAAGGATAGTAACAGAGTATACTCAGTGTATATCAATGAATATATTCAGTGCTCAGTCAGAAGTGCTCAATATAAAATATTAATTACCTGACATTATTCCAAGCGTTTCGATTATTGCTTAGTAACGTCTATTCCATATTTATTATATAAAATGCTTGCATTTATGAAATCAAAGGCATACAAATCAAGAATGAATGTTGAAGAAGATATTTTATACGAATTATATTTTCCCTACGTTTTCGATATATGCATGGTTTCTGATATAATATTTAGTAAAGGTTTCGAAATACAATATGGTCACAATTAAGTTTCCTTAACTATTTAAATTTAATCGGAAAAATATGTTTAACTATCCAAGGTCTTAAATAGTTTTAACAATCGTATCTTATAAATTGTATACTTATCCTCCTTATATATAAATTCAAAATGGAATACTTAATCTTCACGAAATATCCAAGAAAACTTAACAAATATAGATTATATTCGAAAGAAAGTTAGCGCTTGTACCATAGAGCCACTAAGAAAGAATATGTAAAATTGCAATCGTAAAGGGGTGGAAAATGTCCCTAAATGTTTACTTTTTTCATAATATTGATTTTCGGATTTATTTAACTTAAATTTTTTTCTTAAAAACTGATACAACAGACATAAACATGAAACAAATCCTGCTAATTTGACTTTCATTTTGAAATGGTTTGTAATAAGTCTGCAAGAATGCATTTCTTTGCATCGCCCTAAAACAGGACAATAGAGTTTTTGTATGCTACCAATTGTTGCTATTTAGGAAATGCCATCAGAATAAACTTTTCTATTGATATGCTGGTTCGGAAAGGACGAAGAAGGGTAAACAAGCGTACATAACCACCCTGTAGTGAAGCAAGGGTTGTCGGCTAATGTTTTTATAGTTATAGAATCAAAACATAGTACAGTCATGTTTGGCTTAACACGTAGATTAATAATGTATATACAATTAATTGCTTAATTGCTAGAGTTTCACATAAATTTGGAAGTTATGCCTTCTGTAGAATTTGTGGGGTGGTGCAGGTGGGGGTATTGGGATGGGAGAGAGAAGGGGAATATATTGCTAGTTCATTAGTGAGTCAGGATATTTTAGCAGCAGTTGTATTAAAATCTAGAAAAAAATTCTTTAGAGTGCTAAACTGGGTGACCAGACGAAAAACCTTAATTATTACTTATAAATGTTTAAAACATATTGGTGCTAATGGAAATACGTAGATTCAATTTTATATGGAAATTTTTAAACTAGATTTATATTATTTAATTCATACAAACTTAAATATACAATATTTCTACTATCAACTAAACGTAGCCTTAAATTCATTATTCTGGGATATTAAAAGTGGTAAATATTTATTATCCGTACTTTGTTATACCAAATACTTTGAAATATCAACCCCTAAGACAATAACCACACTGATGGGCACTTTACCATTGTGGTTAAAGTGCCCCTCACTCATATTTTAAACTATTAAATATATAATTAAAACCATTGAATATACTATCGTGTAAATTACAATAAACTATTCAATAGAAGTAATGGTAATTAAATTTATTATTGTAAATCAGTATCTTTCTATCACATAATACTTGTAACCCCTCAATAATAACATTATAATTGAAATTGCTACATTTAGCTTCTTATTTTGGAAATAATAAGTGTGGTTTTTGACGTAAAAATCTATTTAGTTAAGAAATATTTAAAGTGTATGTTTAGTTAATATGATTTTAAAACCTGCTTATTTATTAAGATACACTTAATAATTGAATATTATAAAATATGATATAAGGCAGAAAACATTAGTAATACTATCAAGATACTTGTTTATAAAAACATGTACACTATTATAGATTATTATTTAAATCGTACATATCATGAGCTTAAACGCTATTATATGATTCAGAAGCATACTTATTATTTCTATTGTCAATCAATACTATCATAATACTGACTTAAATTATTGTTTCAATATTTTTATATGAGTAGGATGAATTGTGTAACGATATTTTTATTAAAGCAATAGCTATGACAAATAATACATAACTCAATTGAAAAATTGATAAAAACATTAAACTTTACACATACTTTTTAAAAGAAAAATTTGAAATAATTTAAACGACCACTGTGTGTTATAATTACTCTACCTACTGTATAATACTGTACTGTATAAAACTGAAATCTGATTGAACAGTGCATGTGTTCAGCAATTATAAAGAAAATTACAGTTTTGATATTCTTTCCAGAAAAATACCTATGCAGGGTTATAAAAATAATAAATATTTGTTAGCTGTAGGTTGATTTTATTTTTATAGTATCTTTGGAAAAACACATGTCTTAGTACAATTTCTATAGTACTCCCACAGTAACATTCTCTTCTATAATTATTTATTAAGTTTTACAGAATATGTATAGAACTGCATGTTTTAAATTGAAATAAAAGATTTATAAGTTACTATTAATATACAATTAATACTAGCTAACACAAATAATATACTTATAAATATAGACCCAATCGGTACTGAATAGTTTAAATTGGTGCAAAAAAATTCTATATATTACTGAAACTTTTTAGTATAGAAAAGATTAAAACTCAATTATAGTGGTTTAAGAACACAAAAATGAACTGCACAATGTAATATTAAAAATATAAACTATAACAATTAAAAGTTTAAATTTCTCTTTATTTTTATTCTGAGTGTTTTTTGGGTGGTTTTTTAAATTTTTAATGAATACACCAATCATTTGAAGTCTAATATTATATTTTTTTTACCTACTAAAAACAAACGCATACAACACAACTTATGGTATATTCAAGATAAAATATCCCCTAAAGGAATTGTAGGTTATAATTAAGAATTCCTCTTAGGTTGTCATTACCAATATTATAACACAAGCAATCACAATATCTGAGCTGTCGGTGTTTGAATCACAAGCTGTTTAAATAATATTCTCTTAAAATGTTTCTATAGAAAATTAGAGAAGCCATCGTTATAGAATATGGCTTCCTAATAATGAAGTTTACAAATTTAAATTCGCCTTATTTATACACAGTTTTCCGTACTTATATTATACGAATTTGGAAAAATTGTGTTTTTGATTTTTATATTATAAGGGTTAAAGTTTGTTATAGATAACAAACGTCATGAACAGTAAGGTAAAAAGCTGATTTTAAATCTTGGTACTGAAGTTTTTTAGGTGTTTTTATTTTCTCTCCTTACCTGGTTCAGTAAAGGAGGTTACATAACGGAATACACAGGTAATGCGTTTTTAAATTTGACTATAAATGCAAAGTATAAACACCGTCATTTGTATGATTATATTTAATTATTGATAATGAGAATCAAAGTAATGTGGAAGATCACAACAAATGGGTTAAAACATGTATATTTATTTATGTGCAAATAACCAGTTTTTACACATTTAAAAGAGGCCATTGTTCATTATCAGCGCAATACACAATGACAGCAGTACGTTATATCTCTGTGTACTAGATTACTCGTTTTTTATTAAATGTAAATTTGTAGGACTGTTGATATTTTTTAATATTTTTATTTTTATATTTAACATAATTTTTGTCGATCATATTATGATCATTCTAAGAATAAATTCATAAAAACACAAATAAATACACGCATAGGTAAGTCGATTTAAGCCATATTTATTTATTATGATTAGTTCATTTAAAACTATAAAATAATTTAACATTGTTTAATATGCTGCAGTATATTGAGAAAATGCAATGAAAAGTTGCTTTATCTCAAATTACCTAAACATTCGTATTTTCTTTTTAGTATTAAATTGTAACTTACACAGAAACAAAAATACCTACTAAAACTGTATGATTGGGCTATCTTATGGTAAAAAAACTTAAATTTTACTATTCACTGCCTCAAGTTTCGGTATATCATGCTGTTTATTATTGCAAAAGTATTGGGCCAACAAAATAACTGGGATTATTACTAAGATTCTTATATTGGACCTAAAATTTTACAATTTCAAATTAAAAACAACTTGAAATTGTGATTACTGGTTAAATTGTAGTAAATTTAAATATAATTCTATAAGAACATTTCGAATTACTTATGTTGTAAAATCTGGTCCTCTAGACTACGTTAAGCTTTTATCTGAAAACATGTATAGTTTGTAGTTGATATCAAATGATTGTTTAACAATAAAATCTGTCATAGGTTGTCGAATAATTATATGAGTATGTGTTGGTGGATGGGCCAATACAACCGTACGTGCAAGAATTGGTAAATACCTATGTATGTGTACGATATTTTAGAATAATCAATACTATCGTACATGCTTGAGATGGGTTGTACAATTTTACAATTTTAATTTTAATTGTAACATTTTTATCAAATATAAGAAATAATTATAAATAAAACACATTATTTGACACATAATGTAATGCGATTTAAATTAGTTTTTAGTAATTTAAGGATCAAAAAAAGTTTCAATTAGTTAATGTTAATGATTCATGAACTTTCATGATATTAAAAGTAACTATGTACATTATGTACACATAATTATCATAGTGCTGTGGTCCAGCTACTGGGGTACAAATTTAGTGGGGAATTTAGGCGATATGTTCTACGATCGGTCCTCTCAATTCCAACAAATATCAGCTGATGTCATAGAAACTACTAAAGATGCCTGTGGTTTTCCATGTTGGTTGGTAGTCAGTGTCCACGTGTTGTGTAGGGAAGAGAGGTGAGTCTTATGTAATAACTGAAAATCAGACCAAAACTTCGTTGTTTTGATTCCACGTAAATCCCTATGTCCTCTAGCTATCCCTAATTAATATCTCTCTATAAGGAACGTTCTTCTTTTGTCAATAACAATTACTAATCTCATTAAAATAAATGTATCTCATTCATTCATCATATAACTACGATTTAACTCTTAATGAATAGTTGATGAGTGATTAATGTCCCCTAATGCTTCGTTCTCATACTCCACCCCCTCCTTCTAACTATAGTTGTGAAGCTATGGCCACTTATTTAAACAGTTATAATCATTGTAAATGTATAAAATAGTTCACGTTAAGGCTACTATTTCAATAAATTAAATGATAAATATAATAAAGTACCCTTTTACTAATTTTTATAAAAATATATTACCGGTTTCGGCTCTTAGGCCATCTTCAGATAGTGAATAAATAATTGATTATTTACTATCTGAAGATGGCCTAATAGCCGAAACCGGTAATATATTTTTATAAAAATGAATAAAAGGGTATTTTATTATATTTATCATTTAATTTAGTTATAATCACATTAGAAAACAAAAGTTTATAGCTTTTCTAAATTTCTATCTCATACATCTTTAGACGCGTAGTAATACTTAATCATATCCTTGTACTGATGATACGTTTGTTGACTCCTTTAAATTATCCCCATCGTTATCTTCAAATGTTCAGGCTCCTATGTAAAGAGACGTGAATTAATTTCATATAAAAAATAATGAAACATTGGAATTCTTTTACCAATAATGAAAATCATGAGCTATTATTCATTATAAACCTAACTATTTTATTTTGTAATATATGAATTTAACTTTATTTATTACATTATTCATAATATATGAAACAAATATTCAATAATTTATATTTCATTTAAATGTTGGAATCACTATTTGACTAGGAAAACGGTTCAAAACTAAATAATTTACTTTTACCCAGCAGAAAACAACTTTAAACCATTTATCACGTTTACAAATCGTCGAAGCTCACCCTTTACTTGCGCTATTGCACAAGCCTCTTTATTCGTAGTGTAACCATTTGAAACTTTAAATAATTTGTACCTGCCTTTAGGTCTTAAAGTTTTTAACCGTAAAATTCCACTAAGCATTGAAATCATCTTATTTTAATAGTTTAAGTGTTTCATTGTTATACTCATGCAACTTTGAAAGATAACAGTAGTTATAAGTTCCTTTTATAAGTAATTCCAATATTTTTGTTTTTATGAATGTATTTATTAATTTTATGAATATTTACAACATGTTAAACTACATTACCGTATTGCCGTTAACTCCTATAGCTAATATTTGTTAAATTTGAAAAACTAAAAACTCGTGTAGGCCTAATATGTGTTAAATAGCATATTATTTTGATGGGAATTTTGAATTATGTATTATTACAATTTAAAAATGTCTTAAGTGAGAACCATTAATCAGGATGACCAAACACAATCAACTGGATAAAAAACACACACACACACACACACACACACACACACACACACACACACACACACACACACACACACACACACACACACACACACACACACACACACACACACACACACACACACACACACACACACACACACACACACACACACAAAACGAATAATAATAACGAATAATGAATTCCACACATGGAACGAATAATATACACAAGTTTGTATTATTCGTTCCACTTAATTTCCTTTATGTTATATACGATGATTAGATCAAACGACAAGTAAATTTCGACTTATAAATGCATTTTGTTATCCAACTTACCCATCATGAAAGTCTGAAGTCCTATTCGTAACAGTATATATGTACAGTACCATATATTGGAGTGGCATGCACCAATTCCAATAAAAAGTAAGTCAAATATTAGCCTAAATATTTTAAGTTATATTTATTCTTCAGATTATGTATATGATTAGTATGAAGTTATTTAGTCTAAAAGTAAACCAATTATTATTTGTATATTTAGTTTATTTAATCACTATACAGATTAATTAGGTATAACTTCTTTATCTAACACGTGTAAGTAAAAATACATGATTGTTAATTATAATTGAATAAGTAAAAATAAATAATTGAAACGTTCTTATGTATCCTCAAATTACTATAACAAATTTAATTGCTACCACATTATTTGTCAAATAATGTGTTTTATCTATAATTACGTTAATAAAACTAATTATAATAAAAACACATTAAACCTTATATAATAAAGCGCTTATAAATTATCATGAAAACAAGTTATACAGAAAAAATGAATATATAATAGTCCGGTTTTGTTAATTACAAGAGTCTTTTTTGCCTAAAGTTCATATTACGTTTGGATGACTTAAAATCTACTTTTAAATTATAATAATGTTCCCACAACTCACTATACTTCACCAACTTAAGTTTACTTAGTTTGGAGGGAGAGTAATGACCTTCATACATTTATGGGTGGGTGGGATGATTATTGTCACACCCGTACATGTACGGTGGGTGGGATGATTATTGTCACACCCGTACATGTACGGTGGATGGGATGATTATTGTCACACCCATACATGTACGGTGGGTGGGATGATTATTGTCACACCCGTACATGTACGGTGGGTGGGATGATTATTGTCACACCCGTACATGTACGGTGGGTGGGATGATTATTGTCACACCCGTACATGTACGGTGGATGGGATGATTATTGTCACACCCGTACATGTACGGTGGGTTGGATGATTATTGTCACACCCGTACATGTACGGTGGGTGGGATGATTATTGTCACACCCGTACATGTACGGTGGATGGGAGTTTAGACGGTTAAACACATTTATTTTAGTGTAAGCGAGTAACATTGCGGTGACCCTAACCCTCCTCAAAAAAAAAAAAAAAAAAAAAAAAAAAAAAAAAAAACGTAGAGGTAGGAGACGTTCTATCTGGATATATATACACTTGCAAATACAGTAAAAGTAAAATAAATACAAATACTAAAGGATTAGGGATTAAGAATTGAGACTCAAATATCAGGATTAATTTAACTTATATAAATATTTATGTAATTTTATAATTTTACAACTTAAAGCCAAATTATACAAATATAAAAAACTCGAAGGTAAATAAGGTATCAACACAAGTCAGCTTACAATAAATTCTACGATTTATTTAGCCTACTCATAGATTAAAGGAAAAACGTAAAACAAGCAACAAAGAAAATACTGATAAAACTAAGGAAAAGTAAAAAGAAAATAGTTTCCTATTTTCAATTTAAAAATAGTAATAAGAAAACTTAATTGCAAAATTTTAAATGTGAGAGACCTTTGATTCTATATGCAGCATGACTTAACTTAGTTTGATGTTAACAATTATTATATACCTAACAACATTTTCATTGAAAAAATGGGTTTTCGTCTGCAAATTAAAAACCACCAAAGATGTGATAAATACTGCAGATATTTTTTTTTTATTTTGAACGTCTTTTAATTTGACCTGATTCATGGCATAGGGTCCTGTTGACAAATTTTTACTTAGAGTAAATTTTCTTTATAAAAAGGTTTACAATTTTTGCAGTTTTGAAGATGGGGACATAAGTGCCAAATTGTATTGTTAATTGAAAGAACATTTCATTGGTAGTTTAGGATAAAAATGTACTTGTGATGTACAGAAGAGTTCTTACAGTTAACACCAACTTAAAAAACTAAATTGTTGGTGTTTTGTGCCACCCTTCCCTTAGGGGTTAGTTTAGACTAATATGACATTTTGTATGTTAAAATAATCAGGCTTTAAAACGCTTTAAAATGCGGTATAACACGGCCTCTCCTTCTATTTGAACATTTTTAATAAACTACCCAATCACTTCTATGCCCTTTTCGGGATTCTCTGTGATGCAAATAGTTTTACTTAATTCTTTGGTGTAAAAAATAAGGGGTTTCAGTTGAAACAAACTATGCAGCTCAGTTTGTTTAGCGGCAATAGACACTGCACGAGTGGACTGAAAACACTGTTGTAGAGTTGAATGTCAAATTTCCATTGAGGGCAAATAAATAATGTAGGCCTGTAAACAGGCTACTTATATTAACAAACACTACAATGCGAATATAATGTACTGGGTTGTTTCTGTTTACATATTATTGTATCATGATCGTGGAACTCTCTTATGTCAATTATTATTCAAAGTTTAGTAGAAATGCACAATTTTGTAAAATGAATAATACAATCAGACTCTTTTATTACATTCTAAGTATATGTAGTAATAGTTTATTGAGATCATTGTATAATTAATTGGTTCATAGCAGATTAGAATATGGGGTTGTATGTTGGGGAGGTACATATTTCTCTAACCTAAAACCTTTATTCACAGTTCAGAAAAATTGTATGAGAATAATAACAAAATGTAAACGCTTCAAACATTCCTTTCCAATTTTTTTTCCTTGAAAATTCTTCCAGTACGATATATTTAGGTATATAAGGTGCTAAAATTGTTTTTCTTAAGAAGTAGAAATTGTAGGGAAATTATTAAGTATACAACCAAGCTTCGTAGTAATAGAAATGTGTCCTTACCGAAGCTAACCAATACATATTTTACAAAATCATTTAATTTCTTAGCACCTACATTATTTAATAAATTGCCAAACAACATAATAGATATAATTAATATACATGTATTTCTAAAAGAATTAAAGCTATGGCTATTCACCATTCAGAATATTAAAGAAATTTTGTTTTATATATGTATTTAATTGTATTCAGTTTGCCTTGTTACTCAATATTATTATAACTCTCATTTGTTTTATTTTGTATGATAATTGATCTCAAAAAAGTGTTATTTTGTTTTTGGAAATGTTATTGTAATGTACAATTTATTGTAATTTTAGTAGTTTGGAAGATTAATATTCAATACTGATGTATGTATGTATGTGTATATAAATATATATATATTGAATATACTTAATAAATATAAGAATAGTTATATTATATTATATTGTACTTGAAGATGCCGTTTGAAAAATATTTCAATTGTCGAATTTTAAAAAAGCCTCCAATCAGGCAAAGCCTTGGAGGAATTGAATATTTCTCACTTTACCAATGAAATATTGTAGTAAATGTAATTATATGTATGTATTTGGGAAATGAAAATTTCTTTCTTTCTTTCTGTTTAACATTTTAAACTAACAGGCCTAATAATTCATGCAGTAGAAATGTCTTTTTAATCATAAATTTTCAGAAGGTGATGACAAGAAATGGTTTAAACTAACTAATCTGATATAAATATGCTAACTTAAAATCAAAATTCGTTATTTTATAAACATTAATAAACCAAACATGATTATGGTTAATTTCAGATGGAGTTGATATCGGTATTCTTAGTTTTGTTTAAAATTTTTGCTTACGTAATGTTAGATAGTGAAAAGGCAATATAATCTTAAAAACTCGCCAACAATATTTTCATAACGCTTACTCACAGGTATGTATGCATGTTTATAATTTGGTGATGAGAATAAAGTAAATTTCACTTTAACAACTTTTACGAAAGTTGATTTATTACTAACATTACTGGAATATAATATTTTTTTTTCACAGAGTAAAAACATGCCACAACATGTTTATTAGGTTTATATCGAATTCTAAATTTATTTAGATAGTGTAATTCCAATTTAGATAGTTTAGATTGTTTTACTTTTCATTATACTATATAAATATTAACAAATAACCTGGCATTAAACACTATGAACGAAGGCGCTTAAACCATTATAAAATAATTAGTAATTATTTAGTTAGTATTTTCTTATGAATAAAATTGTTTATATTATAACACAGAAATAATGTATATTATATACAGATATATTCTAAGTTTCAGTAAGTTATATTTTTATTCTAAACAAGTTTGGTTTTAAAAACTGTAATTTAAGATACAGGAAATTGAGGAAAATAATTGTGTTTCTTGAAGCGAGTGACAGCAAGACTTTTCTGTCGCCAACACAACAGAGGGTGATATTGTGGTTAAAAGGCTAAGGAAGTTTAAGCTTCAGTGCTCAAGCTCAAAGAACAATGCTTAACTGTTTGCTTTGTTCGGCTGTATTGCTCAGTTACTCACTAATCGTTAAGAGACCGGAGAGTATTTTGTATGGAATTATAATAACAATTTTACTATGACTTTCGAGGGAGATGGTTTATATTGTTCGAGAAACCATACGCGACAAGACTGTAATTAATGTTATTGAGTTAACCATTCTACGAGATAATGTAATCTATTTAGAGTAGTGTAATTTGTTATTATGGAGCGTTTTGTAAGATATTTGATACCCTAATTTGCTATGATCAACAATTCAGATTGATATAGGTTTGGTTTCCTATCTTTTGACTGTAGGTCCTTCCTACAACTTACGATTTTGATCAATCCCCACTCAAGCAATACTTTAAAATTGATTGTGTCAGTGGTATAGTTTATTTACTTATTTGAATGATGTTATTGCAGACAATTTATGGAAACAAATATTACGAAGAGTGTTAGTAATAAGACATAACAACTAGAAATATGAAAATACTTTTTAAATAAATAAATTATTTGCTGGGACAATTATTTGTACAATGTTTAGTAAATTGACAAAAATTATATTTTCATTTAATTTGACAAAATCAAGTTGGACCAATCGAAGCTTCGGTACACGTAACGATAAATATATTAGAGGTAATTTAGTATTGTTATTTGCAGATGGAGTTGTATTGGTTTTTATATATAAAATTGTTAAATGAAACATAATTTCAAACCACTATGTAAAACTTTATTTTTGAGGCATTTCGATAGCAGAGTTTTTATACTCAGACACTTTACAAATATTTCATATAGCAATTTTATGAACAATAATATACATAACATACAGTTGATAGCTTTCTTTTCTCTTGCCTGTAGTCTCAGATTACTGTATACATATTCGAGAACGTATGATTGTTGACTTAATCAATGTTAAATGTTTACTTGAACCTGTATAGATACTCATCTAAAATATCGATGTATGTTTTGTAAGTATTGATAAATTATTCAGAATAATATAGAATGTAACATTAATTTAACTACCAGTGAGCTATTGCAGTGTTTTAGCTGAGTATTTACAATAAATGTGTATTTAATGTATACGTAAAATAAAAAGGATAAATGCAGTCCATTTTGGACGATTGTTTGTAAAATGTGCGTTAAGATTTATATTAAAATTTCGCTATTTATTCTGTCATTTGTCACTATTCAACAAAAATAAATAAAAAAGAAAGCCTAAGCCTACGTGATTATTCATAAAGTTTACTCTCTCCTACAGCACATTTGACTTGTAAAAATAGTGAAAAAAATCGTCATAAACACATAGGTCTAATAACGTTATACTACAAAAGGGCCAATGAATAGATGCCAGAATGGTAGTGACAAATAAAAAATGCCTAAGACAGCAAGTGCCACAAGATTTAAATGCAACTTAATTAAAATGACTTTTTTTATTTTTTTTTTTTTAGGCAACCACGCTCTGCTACCAATTGAGACCCATCCTCCCCCCCCCAAAGCTGGAAAGCGTGCCAACTGGGGGATGGCTCAAAACCAGTCGAGCGATGGGATCACGGGTGGCAGTTGGAGGGTCAAAATAAAACTCGGCAGCTGAGCAAAACTAGTTTTTAATCCAAGTAAACAAAGAGATATTAATCCGACTTGGCAGAAGGCCACAATATAAATTCGCACTTAATAAATAACAACAAACACTAAAATTAACAAGATACTACACATTAATAACAAACGCTATAAATACCACAAACTCTACAAATACCAAAATTGCCAATAAACAACTACATGGCGTATGGCCTATCTGCAGCCTAGCCGAAGACACCTAAAACGCAAGAAATTAAAGACCCAAATAAAAGTGAAAAATTTATATTGTGGCCTTCTGCCAAGTCGGATTAATATCTCTTTGTTTACTTGGATTAAAAACTAGTTTTGCTCAGCTGCCGAGTTTTATTTTGACCCTCCAACTGCCACCCGTGATCCCATCGCTCGACTGGTTTTGAGCCATCCCCCAGTTGGCACGCTTTCCAGCTTGGGGGGGGGGATGGGTCTCACAATAATAAAATATGCCAAAATGTAGGTGCAAAAAACATACAATGACATTATTTTTATTTTATATCACCTCTTACACATAGACACGTATTAACATGAGTGAAGATATATCTTAATGTACAGTGGTATTGACCCACCCCTACATGTACAGTGGTATTGACCCACCCCTACATGTACAGTGGTATTGACCTACGCGCCCACACCGACATGTACAGTGGTATTGATACCACCGTTTTCAAATACAGTGCCATTTTTTCACAACAATGTTTCTTCTACCATCGAGAGTGGAGGTTAGGTGAGCAGAGTATTCTCTATGGAATTTGCACCTCCAGTATTTACTTGCAGCCGATTATAAATATTTTATATAAATATACCCATTTTAACACAAATATGAAGTTTTCCTTTGATTATAAGTACATACAAAAATTTTATGTAAAACCAGATAGAAATTTGTACACAACAAATATTTATTTGAGGTTTCTATGAAAAATTTTTTATGATCGGTACTTCATCATTTTGGCAATTATTACTTTTGGTATTGATTAGTTTTGGAATTTCATAATTTTTGCACTTTTAATTGGAATTTCATAATTTTATCACTTTAACATTGGTACGGGTTTTTCACTCTTTTGCCAGAAATCTTGTGGAAATCTTTCGCTGGCTGTAACTTGCTAATGACGGGTTTTTAAACCTCAGTTTAAAGGTAGTTTTTCATTTATTTTACCAGTAGTATGTGCTGTTGAATTAATTGAACAACTTCATAAACCACCTTGTAGAAATAAAACAAATGAAATAATCTGTAATGTTTGTTTGTTTCTAAATGCACTTTAATTTCAAAGTACAAACTAATATTTAGTCATAGTGTGAATATTTTAATTATGTAAACTATCTTGATGTTAGGTAATAACATTAGTATTTGCAGTATATTATTTCGTTCGTTTAGTTAATTCAAAAATTTATAAATAAATAACGTGTAGTTAGTGATAAGAAACAAGGGTTTAATAATAATTCTTGCCAGTAATTTATCTAAGGAATGAATATGAAAAAATACGTGTAAATTTGTAAGCTATAATAATGTATTGTAGAAATAATACTGGTTTAGTTTACCTTTTTCTGTCGTAACAGTTCTTCAATTACATTACGGCTATGTACATTTCAAAGCATATAAACCTTCATCATCAAGCTTCCATAAACTTCACTGTTTAAAACATTAAACACTAAAATTATAAAACATTTAAACATATTAAAACACGAGTACAACACATTTGCTTGCCGGCAATAAACCCCAACAGATGTTTAAATGTTTTATAATTTTAATGTTTTAATGTTTTAAACAGTGATGTTTTTGGAAGCCTGATGATGAAGCTTTATAATCTTTGAAAAGTACATAGTAGTACTGTAATTGAAGAACTGTTACGACAGAAAAAGGTAAACTAAACCAGTATTATTTCTATAATATAACAGTTCTGGAGGCTAGTAAAACAAAATGAATAATGTATTAACTTAAACCATATTAAAAATGCATTTTTACCTTAGGTAGTTAAATAACTTTATTATTCAACCTATATTTGCAACTGTGAAGAAATTTTCTTAAGGTAAAAATAAAAGAATTCCATTTTAAGGTAGGTGTAAATGTAATTGAGCATTAAGAAATTAGACATTTGTGGTTCTATGACAAAAGAATGTTCTTTGTTAATTGTAATACAAATAAGTACATGTTAAAAAATGAAAATAAAGTTTAATTGTAATTAAAGTATGTTGTTACCATTTAAATACCATTTATTTGTATATTCTTTCAACAGTCTGCAATGCATCTCTACAGTTAATTTTGATAGCTATCTCAAAGAAAACTGTAATTCTTCATTTAAACCATTTAAAGTCTCTTTATTAGTTATTTTGTTCATTGCACGTATTTATTATATAATTGAGCCCATCTGTTCTTACCGTAGATATATTTTGTGTTATCTGATATAAATTTTTAACGTCAACTTTTAATATAGTAACTAATGTTAGTTATGTTTGTTTATAAAAACATAAAACTAGATATTTTTTATGATTATAGGAAGGATCTGGCCTACTTTTGGTAATTAAAGAATCTTGCCAATTCGAAATCTTTATATATTTCTAGAATTGTTTTGTTATTATTTTTGGTTTTTCGTTATAGGGTATTAAGTTATATAATTTTAGACGCTTAATATTTGAAATTCCAAAAGCAAATTTAACTGCTTTTCAACACTGTTAAACATATAAATCACATCGCTTTCACAATAAAATCTCAATACATATTATTAATATAACTGCATTTAATCCTTTTTTTTTAACAAAATAAATTTTACCTTCTTACGGTAAATAACGTGGAACAACGTTTACGTATAGTACATTGATTCCGAATGTAGTATTTTATCTTACTTGCCATTTATTATTTCCTTTATAGCACAACATTGATTATTTAATATGATTAAATCTAATATAAATTTTTATTTTTTATTTTGCACTGTTATTATTATGATATATTTTGTTATATTCATGAGAACTACGTTGCTTTTTATGTCGCTAAGAATTATTATGCCATAACATATTTAATTCAAGGTAGATAGTTTACTTTCTAAAACTATTCAATCTAATTTTTATTTTCGAATATATTATTTTATCTTAAATTATTCCTCAAAACAGGCTTTACATTAATTATATGTAGAAGTTATTTAAATAATAACCGATATACCACTGTTACAGTTTATTTTTGTTGTATAAAATCAAATGTTTTGATGGCCACTCCAAACTGGTTGTATTACCTAGAGAGTGACCTTCTTATTCAACAAATACTAAGGTTGATTAAGTAATACTATTAAATTTATTTTATTAATTAATTTCAACTTTCATTTTATCATTTATATTATTTTAGTAATGAAGACAATCGCTTATCTAAACTGTACATATATGTGTAATCAATGTATGTGGAATAAGTTTCTTTTTAATTTAAGGATCTAAAACAAGTTCAGGAACGGCCTTAGTTGATGTACGACCCTTCGGTTAATCAACCACTTTAATCAAGGAAGGCATTAGTCTGGCAAGGGAGGTGTGTGTTTGGCTGGTATTGAGGCGCTTTGATGGTGATCCTATGTACATGAGCTAGTATATAATTTCCTTTGACTATGTACCTCCCCCCCACCAGTTTGGAAGCCACAGAAACCTACCCATAAATGATAATTACCTCCTTTACCAAGAATTTTAGACATTTATAATAATTTTACTAAATATAATTTTACATTTTGTTGTAAACTTATAATAACTCTTTAGTATATAAAATATTTCGTGGTATTACCAAAGGGGTAAAATAAATAACATAGACTAGGTAAATTCATAATATTTTAAAAAACAATTTATTTTGTATTTTGAATTTATTTTTATTCCTTTTCTAAAATGATTATCCTTGTAAAATCAATATCCTATATTAAACGATACTTATAACAATATTTTCATTGAACATAGACACTTTTAGGTCTAGGTTTTCTTCTAGTAAAATTTTTTTATTTTTAATTCGCATAAGTTTCTTTTAAAGCAATACTATAAATGTTTATTGAAAATTCCTTTCGTATAACGAGCCCTAATCTGAAAATTTTTAAATTAATTTAAAATGTATTAAATGTTTAGCATTTAAAGTATAAATTATAATAGTAACTAGCATTTTTTTTTTTTAGGATATATATTAACCGAATATATTGTTATATCAATTACATTCTAAATATCTATTTATCAATGTATGATTTTCAAATCACCATGAATTTACCAATATAATACTTCTAGTTAGAAAGTAAACATTATTAGTAATTAAATTATAGTGCATGGTCCCAATACAAAATTAAAGTAATTGAGTATTTTATTATACAGGATAACCTGTCATTGAACAAAGAACATTTAAATTGATTTCATTTTAACTACAGTATGTTTGTATGCATTTAATTGTTTTGAGGATGCTGGTTGATTGTATGTGTTTGAATAAAAATCTAATTATTTCTAAATATTCTATTAATATAAACTGTCTTCTTGAATTAAGTCATCCCATGAGTAATCAGGAAGTAAATAACTAATTTATAAATTCTACATTGAACTAAATTGTTAACTAAACATTTATGACAATCTAAATATCTTGACACTTCATTTATTCAAATATTAAAAATAAATCATATATGAAAAAGGTTTATTCAGTTTTAATTTTTCGTAAAATATAAATTTTAATTAACAAATAAAAATGATTAAAGCTTAGCACTATAAATAATATATACTTTTAAAAAATATATAGTTAGATGTGGATATATAAGATTTATATATATTAGTTTTGCATGAAACATATAACTTTGAAAATGTAGCCATATTTATAAGTAAGGATGTATTTATAAAATAAAAAATGTTTTTCTCTTAGCCCAATAGTAAAAGTGTACTATTAAACCATGAACATGAAACAATATAGTCACTTACAAGAATATGTATTCAATTTGTGTACACAATATAGTATTTATTTGTGAAGAACAATAATGAAGAAATGTGTTATATTTATTTGATCATTAATATAGCTAACCTTATTAACTAAAAGTAATGTAGATATTAGCTCCTCCTTTGAAATAATAAAATTTATAAGTTTAAAATAACATAAATGATAGGTGTTTATTCCAAACGACCGAAGCTTCAAATTTCCTCCTTGTCGGAAAGTGTAAAATGAGATATATTTCAATGTTACCCTTTTGACTCAGCCTATTACAGCGTGACGTGGGGCCTGTCTTCAAATCAATTTCCCGAACGTGACGTCCATAGTTTATGGGAGGAAATATTTCAATATTGAAACTTCGAAATGTTTGTGAACCCACTTACTTACCTTTCAGGAAAGATTCCTACGATAAGGAATATTCATTATAAATTAAACATATTTTGTTACACAGTAAACTTTGTTAGTTAAATTGTTTTAAATTGTTCACTTAAAGTTAAAAACGATAAAAATATACTGTCTTGAGTAAAATAAAAATTTATATTTAATACCATTATATAGTTCACCACTGTTTATCTCACAATAATGTATAAATTAGTTTATCCTTAAAACGTATAATAAAATAATATATAAAGCGGTTTATTTATATAATGTATAAATTTACAAAACAATATATTTTTCTAATATTTACTCTTAATTCCCAAATTTATTTTACATATTTAATGATTAACCAAGTAACTTGTATGCATAACCTATGATTACCTATTTATTAAGTGCGTGATGAACGTATATTTTTTTTACATAAATAATTATTAATTGCTTATGATTTATATATTTAGTTCCACAACCGATCACAATAATTAACAAATATCAACAACTTTTTAACCAATGCTGTTTATCATTGTGCTACTAAATGGTAAACATATTTCACTATACTTTCTCAGGAATAGACAGCCTTAGTTTGAAACAATGACTAAATTCACTTATCTACACTCGTTCGAAATCTATGTTTATCCATATTTTGACAATCGGCGTCTTAAGAACAAATTACAAATAAAAAGCAAAATTTAATTTTTAAAACTATTACTATTCATAGTTTAAATAAATACAATAACCGCTAAGTATTTCTCTACAACACAAAACTAATCTTATTGTCGTTATTGGTGGTCTTCATAGTACAGACTTAGCGGAATCGTAAGACGTTTATAGCATTTCGTCGATTAGTTAAATCAATAAAGTTAGGCTATATTTCCAAAATATACTTTTTGCTCATCAAATTATTATGTTGAAAAGTAAGTTCCGGTTATCAGTTTCCACGTACAGTATATTAAGCATTTTATCCACGAATAAGTATTAAGTAACACTTATTGCTTTTTTTTCGTAGAATAATAAAGGTTTTCGTTAATAGCAGTTTGAAGTAAGTAGATTTATATAAAGTTTATAATTATTATACCATTTAAATTACATATATATATATATATAAGTTTTAATATGAAAATTGAGAAGTACATGACGTATTTTAAATTAAATTTTAATTCAGCTTCACTAATGAAAGAAAGGGCATTAAATTATCTTCTGTCAACTTGCAAAAGTTTCTTGGTTTGTTTTACCAGCTCTCTAATACACTATTAATAGTTTTAACTTCTCGAATAAAAAAAAAAATAAATAAATAAATTAACATTTAAAAATTATTAGTGATTTTCAAACTTACAATGTAGATTTTGTTATGTATAATATGCATTTATAAATAGTAAAAGAAAATTAATTTTATGACACATATTGCTACACCTAAGCATTGTTCACTGAATACGTATGTCCATCTTAATATTTTAAATATTAATTAAGAACCGATTAGAGAAAGTGAGGGACCTGAAGCTTTATATGGAATCTGAACCACACAGTATCGGTCTGGTTTTTTTCAGCTAAAAGATAAGACTAATACTGAGTTACTTCCCATGCACAACATGCATACATCGACTACCCCCCTACCCCCACCGCCAAATATTGATAACCCAGACTTCTGTAGTAGTGTCCATGTCGTTGGCAACCATTAAGCGGAAGGTCGTGTCAGAATTAAGAGGTTCCAGCACAGAACCTATCGTCTACAATTTCCTCATCACTGCTCCCAATAGCTGTTATATTGTTCACTGTTATCTTTCTGAAAATAACTAGTCATATTGTTATCACCCTGAAAAATCATTAAAACTTAATTTTCTTAGCCAAAATAAAACAAATTTAACCATTTTACTCAGCAGGATGGATTGTATAGACTCATGATATAGACATATATATAATATATGTCGAAGTTAATATGTTCAACTGTTAATTTTGTATTTTAATTTATAAATGTTAAATTCCTATAAATTAATCTAATATTAATCTTATAATAATTTTTACTAGTTTTAACTTCAATAAAACCCCTATTATTGAGTATATATTTCACTAATTCAACTTTAATGTATAATGTTGGCTCTTATGACACGTAAATGAAGGTTAAATGGCCAATAAGTTATGTATTCGAATGTTTAATAGTGGAAGACGTAAACAGTGTGTTATTAAATCGTTAGGCTATAATCTTCACACATAATAGCCCATAAACTACAGACAAGGAGCAGTGTAATATCCACGTACATAATGTATGCTTCACTAGTATTGCTTGCTAGGCTACTATATTATGAAGTTATAGTCATAGTCAGTACATATCTGGCCCATTTGACTAACATCAGATGCTGTTATGAACTATTATTTGTTAAGGGAAATAATAAGTAATATTATATGCAATACGATAAAAATTATAAGTATGATTTTTCTTAAAAAATTACACAAATTATAACTGAAACGTTGTGGATTATGTCTTTGTTTTCATTTTAAGATAACTTTTACATTGTAAAGTAGATTATATAACCATATTCTAATATATTTGTCTTTTAATACATTACATATTATTAACCATATTTAAACATTACATATTAACCATATTTGTTTGACAACAGTTCAGCAAACCTACAATAATATCAACTTTATTTATAATCAAGAATAACTTAATTAACATGAAACAATCTACATTATTATTCAGATCATATTGGTTGAGATATTGCAGTGTGTTTTATTTAGGCAATATAAGGATACCTTATCTATATATTCAAAACAAAATAAACTTTGTATTATTGTAGAGGAAAACAAAATTTTGGAAGAAATAAAGGAAATTTAAGTGACTGTCAGCCTTGTTTAGATTTCACTGAATTTAAAATATACAGATATTAAATGTATTTTAACAAAGTCTAGAATGTATTTGTTAATTTTAAAGCCATTGAAGGAAACGTAATGGATCTTTGTAGTTATGTACATGTCTCTATACCAAATGTTTAGATATTTTATTTGTTTTTTGCATATCCAGGGGATGGCCCAAGAAGGAAAAGCGGGGCCATGCGCTGTAATGTGATTATTTAGGCATTACAATTGACTATGGATTATTATGAAATGAACATATTGCAAAATTCCAAAGAAAGGAACATTCATGTACTGCATCTTTTTATATAATAAGAAATATCCTCACAGAGATGAAGTGAAGATTTCAGTATATAAAGCTCCAGTAGAGTCAATAATAAGATATGGAATATCACTCTATTGTTGTGCTGCTGAAAGTCACTTAAACAAAGTAAGAAAAATTAAATAGAAAAGTTTATACTTTCTACTTAATAATCAAGAAGATGATTTGGTAAATGTATACTTACGGGCTAACACCCTTACGCCAAAGGATTTTTATTATTACAGTTTATTACTTAGGTACTTCTTTGATGATCGTTTCAAAATTCAAAATATAAAAAATACTTCAATCAGGTTTTGAAAAACTGAAAGATTTAAAGTGGAACATATATAGACTGTTTTTGGGGAAATATTGACCAGTTGCTTGATATTGGTCAATTTTTACTAAGCATTTTTGTCAAAATTGTCCAAAGCTTTATAATAGATTACTAGTTAAAATATAAAAAGAAGAAAAATTTTCTTAATTTCAAAAGTCAATACATGGTTGAGTATAATGTGTGTTAGTTTATAGCATTATGCTAGTAAACATGAAGCCTAGACTAGCCTTTATAGCTTACTAATTAAAGTAGGCTAGTAAACAGCCTATCATGGGTTTGAAGTTAGTTAATTTGTTTTGTATTGTATTTATTTAATTATTTAAAAAAATTATATTCTATTTATTATTATTTGTTTTTGTTATACTTGGTTATTAATGTTGGTGTCCTTCATAGTATATAAAACAGTTGTTAAGCTTTGCTGTTGTTATTTTTGTATCAAGTTGTTTTTAGTATTTGTTTATATATAATCCATTATTTTAGTTTTTACTATACATTTGTATATAATGTTACGGTTTGTTATGTTTTTTATGATCTTAACCAATAATTTAATTAACGAAGCATAGCATATGTACTGAATGAAATGCAATAGCAATTACAAGGAAGAAATTTACATTGGTTTATATCTAGAAATAGATTTTAATTTACTGATTGTGGTGGCACTTGTGGTTTAGGATGGCCTATTGTACTTTATTGAATTCCAACTTATAGAATACATATAATTAGACATAGTATTATTGATGACTGTCCAGAAATTATTAGATTAGGCCTAGCCATTGAATTTTAGGCATTTGAAGCATCCTAAACTGTAACTAAAATGTATATTTTACTTTTATAATCATAAATATAGTGTATCCTTACTTTGTGAGTTGGGCTATTACAATCTTCCAACTTTTGTTATAGGGCTATGTCTCAAGTTTGATATATTATTATATTGATTTATTATAAGACTGATTAACATCACTTTAGACATTTATTAATACCCTACACGGTACACAAAACTAGCTAGATTAATAAGCTAGTTACACTAGACACAGAATAAATTCAAACATTAATAACACACTGATCTAATTGTGGGATAAAACACCTTTTATAGTGGGCTATTCAAATATAAAAACAAATAACAAAAACTGAAATCACTTAAAAGCACTTTCTTCTAAAGGGGCACACATATCCCGGCAAAAATACATTTTTTGGATTATAGAACTAATTTGCTGGGAAGATTATACTCTGCAGATAAGTCCATGTCAAATTATATGAACTGTCATGCAAGAGGCACAGAACAGGAAGAAATTTATGCAAAAACCAGAACAGACCACCCCTCAAGGATTGTAGATTCCTCAGAGGCTGAATAATAAACAACGCAACTGGGCTTAATGCCTGAATTGTTGTTATGCCTGAAACACTAAGTCTCACCGTCTCTCATGGCCACAATTGAAACTGGTGTTGCTGCAACTGCCTACCACTTTGCCAAACTATTTAAATTAGCGAAAACTAAATAATTATGCATCTATTTATACTTAAATTACTTCTTTTTTAAGTCCTAAGATTATGTATTACGCAGTTTATATAGTTTGTGTAAGAAAAATACGTACAAAAATGCTTAGTAAAAATTTTAGTTAATGTTGGACCTTACTGACAAGTATGTTTTTTACTTAGTGAGGCCACAAAAAATTTAAAATTATTTCAATAAACTGTTCTATTCAATTCTATATGATAGTGAGTGGATAATATATCAGAAAATGTATTTAAATGAAAACGCATTCCTATTGGTTTGATCATTATTTCAAAGGATATAAGTTACAAATGTTAGAATCATAGTTATAATTATTTAAATCCTTTATTAAACAAATAAAGGATTTAAATAATTTAAGAATTTAATGCATTCAGTGGATTTACATTAATTTTTATCTTTTTGTATTTCTTCTCAAGAATTATGGATTCAAAAAACATCATGGAAATTATTTTTCTATGATTTATGGAAATGCCATTCCTTCAACAGTACTTCTTGTTAGATGGTTTACATGGATTTATTAATAATTATTGTTATTCATAAAATGTATGGGGATATTGAAATAAATATAAACGGGTTCAAAAAACACTAACTTATAACTGAATTTCATTAGTAATAAAACACATCCTGTATTGTTAAAAACACTGTTAGATACATTTAATCTTTAAAAATGAGTTTAGAAAAGAAGGTTCAACGGTTACAACTTGAACTCAGTAATAATAAAATGCTAATGTAATTGCAGAACATAACTTTCATCTTCAAAGTAACCTTATTGCAGTTAGGTTTTAAAATTATTTCTTCAAAATCCCTCATATGGCAAAGGAAAATATATTTCAAAAGTAAAACACAACAATACAATCACTTAAGTGGTATTGCAATGGATTTATGCAATGGATCTAATTTTATGAAGGATAGTAACAGAGTATACTCAGTGTATATCAATGAATATATTCAGTGCTCAGTCAGAAGTACTCAATATCAAATATTTATTACCTGACATTATTCCAAGCGTTTCGATTATTGCTTAGTAACGTCTATTTCATAGTTTTTATATAAAATGCTTGCATTTATGAAATCAAAGGCATCCAAATCAAGAATGAATGTTAACAAAGATATTTTATATGAAAAATATTTTCTTACGTTTTCGATATATGCATGGATTCTGATATATTATTTAGTAAAGGTTTTGAAACACAATATGGTCACAATTAAGTTTCATTAACTATTTTAATTTAATCGGAAAAATATGTTTAACTATCCAAGACCTTAAATAGTTTTAACAACCGTATCTTATAAATTGTATACTTATACTCCTTATATATATAAATTCAAAATGACATACTTAATCTTCACGAAATATCGAAGACAACTCAACAAATATAGATTAGATTCGTAAGGAAGTTAGCGTTTGTACCATAGAGCCACTAAGAAAGAATATCTAAAATTACAATCGTAAAGGGGTGGAAAATTTTCCTAAATATTTACTTTTTTCATGATAATGATTTTGGGATTTATGTAACTTAATATTTTTTTTCTTAAGAACTGATACAACATACATAGACATGAAACAAATCCTGCTAATTTGACTTTCATTTTGAAATAGTTAAGCTCATTTGTAATAATTCTGCAAGAATGCATTTCTTTGCATCGCCCTAAAACAGGACAATAGAGTTTTTGTATGCTACCAATTGTTGCTATTTAGGAAATGCCATCAGAATAAACTTTTCTATTGATGTGCTGGTTTGGAAAGGACGAAGAAGGGTAAACAAGCGTACATAACCACCCTGTAGTGAAGCAAGGGTTGTCGGCTAATGTTTTTATAGTTATAGAATCAAAACATAGTATATAAAAAACTGTAATCTGATATAAATATATTATTTGTACAGCATGTTATTTATTAATCTTTTACACAAATGAAAACAAATATTCCTTTTTGTGTAAATACAGTTAAGTGCTAATCAACATACGTATTGACACAGTTTATGATCGATGATACAGGTTTGTGTACAGTTAATACCACACAGACAGAGGAGTGGTTCATTGTTGTTTGCTTCATTACCAAAGGTAAACAAACACCTACGCCTCAAGGTGCCGGGGTCATTAACATGCCTGAAAGGACATTCATACTGTATAATGTCCTACTGTGTATCATTTTTAGAAATAGACAAACTAATTGTTGTATGTAACACATTTTACTTTATTCTAGACTTTGAACATTGAATTTATTTTAAATCAAAGATTGTTCTTTGTAGTATATTCAACTATTTTTGGAATGTTGATAGATGTTGATATGTATCTTGTAATAACTCTACGGTTGACTTAGTATAAAGCTAATCAAAGATATGGCCAAAGAACTCGATAATTCAAATATTTCGGGCAAGATTTTTATTATTTAATAATATTGATTTTGTTTACAATTATCATAGAGTTATATATAATTGAAACCTTTCCTGTTTTAAAGTATCTTATACAAAGTATTGATTTATAGAAATTACATAATAATAATATAATCTGAACAAAGAACTCTTTGGGATAGTAAAAACGTTATCTATTGATATGAAAAGTAATTATTTTTTTATTTATGCATAATCTTCCCGACAAATTAGTTCTATAATCCCAAAACTGTTTTTTTGCCGGGATATGTGTGCCCATTTAGAAGAAAGTGCTTTTAAGTGATTTCAGTTTTTGTTATTTGTTTTTATATTTGAATAGCCCACTATAAAAGGTGTTTTATGGCACAATGAGATCAGTGTGCTATTTATGTTTGAATTTATTCTATCTTCAGTGTAACTAGCTTATTAATCTAGCTAGTTTTGTGTACCGTGTAGGGTATTAATAAATGTCTAAAGTGATGTTAATCAGTCCTATAATAAATCAATATAATAATATATCAAACTTGAGACATAGCCCTACAACGAAAGTTGGAAAAGATTGTAATAGCCCATCTCACAAAGTAAGGTTACACTATATTTATGATTATAAAAGTAAAATATACATTTTAGTTACAGTTTAGGATGCTTCAAATGACTAAAATTCTATGGCTAGGGCTAATCTAATCATTTCTGGACAGTGATTAATAATAGTATGTCTAATTATATGTGTTCTATAAGTTGGAATTCAATAAAGTACAATAGGCCATCCTAAACCACAAGTGCCACCACAATCAGTAATTTAAAATCTATTTCTGGATATAAACCAATTTAAATTTCATCCTTGTAATTGCTATTGCATATCACTCAGTAGATATGCTATGCTTCGTTAATTAAATTATTGATTAAGATCATAAAAAAAACAAAACAAACCGTAATATTATATACAAATGTATAGTAAAAACTTAAATAACAGATTATATATAAACAAATACTAAAAACAACTTAATACAAAAATAACAACAAGGAAAGCTTAACAACTGTTATGTACTATGAAGGACACCAACATTAATAACTAATAAGTATAACAAAAACAAATAATAATAAATAGAATATAATTTTTTTAAATAATTAAATAAATACAATACAAAACAAATTAACTAACTTCAAACCCATGATAGGCTGTTTACTAGCCTACTTTAATTATAAACCTATAAAGGCTAGGCTAAGCTTCATGTTTACTAGCATAATGCTGTAAACTAACACACATTATACTCAACCATGTATTGACTTTTTAAATTAAGAACATTTTTCTTCTTTTTATATTTCAACTAGTAATCTATTATAAAGCTTTGGACAATATTTCCAAAAATATTGTCCATAGTTTTGACAAAAATGCTTAGTAAAAATTGACCAATATCAAGCAACTGGTCAATATTTCCCCAAAAACAGTCTTTATATGTTCCACTTTAAATCTTTCAGTTTTTCAAAACCTGATTGAAGTATTTTTTATATTCTGAATTTTGAAACGATCATCAAAGAAGTACCTAAGTAATAAACTGTAATAATAAAAATCCTTTGGCGTAAGGGTGTTAGCCCGTAAGTATACATTTACCAAATCATCTTCTTGATTATTAAGTAGAAAGTATAAAATTTTCTATTTAATTTTTCTTACTTTGTTTAAGTGACTTTCAGCAGCACAACAATGGAGTGATATTCCATATCTTATTTTTGATTCTGCTAGAGCTTTATACACTGAAATCTTCACTTCATTTGTGAGGACATTTCTTATTCTATAAAAAGATGCAGTACAGGAGAGTAGCTTTCTTTGGAATTTTGCAATATGTTCATTTCATAATAAACCACAATCAATTGTAATGCCTAAATAATCACATTACAGCGCATGGTCCCGCTTTTCCTTCTTGGGCCATCCTCTGGATATGCAAAAAACAAGTAAAATATCTAAATTTTTTGTATAGAGACATGAACATAACTACAAAGTTTCATTACGTTTCCTTCAATGGTTTTAAAATTAACAAATACATTCTAGACTTTGCCCAAGCCTGTATAGTAATTACATCATGTAAAAAGCTATGTACTACTTTTAACATATATGACAATCAAAAACATAAACCAACAACCACAGATCTCCATGGTTACAAATAAGTAGCTGCCTGGACCCGTCTATCATGTTTACAAATCGTTACAGCTCAGCCGGGTCTGACGCCACTGCATATAGTTTGTAAAGCTCAGTAACTGTTGTTGTGGTTAAATGACGCTTCCAACAGTAAATGTTCCTTTTAGCTATCACCGTGATTAATAATTATCGTTACCAATACTACTGATTAGTTATCGTACATTTTTAAAAAAACATAAAAGTAATATAATAGATCCAAAACACAAAAAATTTCTGAACACTTGAATTTTGTAATCTAGGAAGGAAAATGAGAAACGAGTAAACAATAAAATTAAGATATTGTCGAATATAGGAGAATGGACAGTTTTTTAATATGGTAAAGAAATGTTTTGAGATTGGTATATTAAGTGGTTCTGATTCCATGTAAATCAGTAGGTCTCTTGGTTGCTCTGGCTATTGGGCGTAAATGGCTTTTTAAAAGGGACGATTGACCTTAATTAGTAACAACGACTGCACTCAATTATCCCACTCATACATTCGCATATTCACCAATATAACCACGATCAGCGTCTTAATGAATAATTGTGAATGGACTTGGTTAGCTAATTTCCTGAATATTTGACCACTATTAAACCTTTTCTACATATTTGTACATATGAAACCATCTGGTGGTCAATGTGGGAATATTTTGCAAGAAAGAATATGCTTTTTTAACTAAAGTTTGACAACGGTACGATACGCATTCTTTGTGGATAGTTTTATAATTGAAGTGTTATTCGTACATTTTTAGAATAACAAAAGTAATAGACAGTAAAAGAGGGTTGGTAAATGCTAAACTCTTATGTAATTTTAGACTAACTATGTGATCATGGATTTTCCGTCGTATTTTTGGAGGTTATGTTAAATTTATATTGATATACTACTAATTGAATAGAAAATAAATTATTTTTACTGTCTTTTTGGGAGCTCTTATGGGCTTTATAATTGTATATGCTTTAAAATAGAAAGATAAGGTGTGTGGTAGAGACATAAACTTAATGTGCTCTGTCGATTTACGAATGAATCCATAGGTTATTGTATCATAAAATATTTAATTCATCGGTGCTTATAATATAAACCAACAATGATACAAGGACAAAGGATGTTTGCCAATGAGCTTGATTGGTCTTCCAATAAACCCGCTAATAGAACAAACCCCTTTGGAGTAAATACGTCTGTAACGTGTTTTATGATGAAAAACACCCCTTTGTGGATTGTGTGATCCATATGGAGCAAATAAAAAGGTTTGATTCGATTGTGCTTTGATTATATTGTTATTTTAATATTACTAAATTTAAAATTTGTAATTTTTCGTAGACAGTTATTACATTAGTTGTTTTAACAAAGAGTTTTTGAATATGATAAAACTATCATCGTCCATTGTGCGAGCAAATATTTTCAAGAATGTCCTCTTTATAGGAAAGTTTCAATTTTGAAGTCATTTTCGTTATAAAAGGATGTTGTTTTAAATTAAAATAATTGTTTGCTAAAAATATTACTGTCAATCATTGTTCTAAATATGTCTATGTAAGTTTATGGTTAGACCTATTTGTTTTGATCTCGTTTTCAGTATCAAACGATGTTAATATTGTTAACTTGATTGTATTTAGGGATTAATTTTAATTGCTTTTACTATAATTATATGTTTTGATCATTTCTGTATTACTACTACCCATAATTTTGGTATACTTCAGTGTGGTTTTAATTACCGATAATACACTTTGTGTTATTAGTTCCTTTTTTGTGTGCGTAGGAAATAAAAAAAAAAATTAATGGATATACAATATACAAAAATTTAGTTCTATGACCTGAATATATTTATGACTTTTAAAATTTTACAAAATTTTAAAATAGTTCTTTAACTTGCATAATATATATATATTTTTAGATACACAGAGTACATATTGCACAGAAAAAAAATACTTGTGAAAAAATATTCAATAAACCAGCCCATTTTCTAAAAAAACATTCCATATTGATGTATTGACCAAAGCAATGATGTATTTTATTTAATAAATAAAATTATGGCCCAAGCAATATTAATCATTATATTAATATTCAGAGTGTGATATTTGGTTTGAAAACAAAGACAGATACAAATGACTACTTATTGACATTTTGTATGATATTAAAATTCGTTATTCAATCCAGATAACATATTTTCAGATTGAATTGGCATAATAAAAAGCTCTAAAAACTCACTTCACTTTATATATTCAGCAATTTTATATTAATTATAATCCATTCTAAGAATATTTCTAAATAAATAATTATAGTTAATATTACAAATATTGTATATTAAACTGTTTTGTTAGTTTTAGTCCAAATTATATCGAAAAAACCAATAACCTTTCTCCATATAATATAACATCAGTAAACCACCTGTTTATCTATTAGTATTATCATTATCTACGCCTAAGCTTTAAAAAAATATATATATTGTATTATATCGATTTGTTAATATGTTTCATCATTAACAACCTATACAATTAAATCAAAATACTTATAGCATTTAAAAACAATTTTCAAACATATTTTTAACTAATTCCCAATTTACTAAATTAACGTACCCATGTATATTTTTATTTAATCAGTTTAAGAATGAACGTGGATTAGACTAATTTAGTTCTATTTTAATGGTCCTTATGGTATTTTTGTTATGTATAATTATGTATTTTATTTATATAAGTGTAAAAGTGTTCTCGTTTTTTAATTTTTTTTTAATAGTTCATGTATCACAATTACATAATTTAGTGTTATACATAAATAAATTAAAGTAACGGGGATAATTCTTTAGTTTAAATGTCATATATACATTTTTAAACGTTTAATTAAAGATTACAATTTCGTGAAATTGAAAATAAATAAAAAACAAAGATTTTTAATACATCCTCTTTTTGTGTAACGATTTTTAGTGGAAGAGAAAGCGTAGATTCTTAAGTTAACAGCAAGGACATTAAATACCTAAGGGAGTTTCATTTAGTGGATGGCTTTAAGGCTTCCAGTAACAACATTCCTGTACTCAGGCAATTGGCTGAAATTCTCGAATTTGAAAACAGTTAGTTTAAATTTATGTAATGTTTTGCTATCCACGTACTTTCAAAGGCTATGTAGTTGATAGATATTAAAACTGTGTGTACTTTGTGGGAAGAATGTACCGTTGTTTTTCTTTCATCTTCTAACCTATTTTAGTACAAAAATACAATAGTGTTTATACTTTAAATTGTGTCTTTTGGAGGCCAAATTTATTTAATATTATCAAGTCCTCTCTAATCATAAACTGAAAAATATTTTATTTATTTCTGGTGGACGTTAGGACTATAAAGTCCTATCTTGCACTTAACCCCAAGTGTTTTGCAATAACAATGATATTAAACTACATAAATTACGTGATAATACAACTATAAAATATTTTCCACATAAATGTAACTTTCATACAAGGTTTTTACTAGCATTTTTATGATAACATTTACCTGTAATTAAGTATAAATAACGAGACTCGTCCTATATATATTGCAGTGTCCGCAAAAATGGCGTATAACATAGCATTGAACACTTAAAAGGTACTAGATTCATTATTACAAATTTAGACATGTTTTTAAACGTATTGTCCAACGCTCTATTATAACTAAAATAAAAATGATTTCCAACTTTTAATTTCCTAAAAAGTAAAATCAAATTATATATTCTTATACTATGTATAATTCGAACAAAAATCGTCCTTAGGAAAATTAAAGATAACTTTCAAACCATCACCAATCGTAAACTGGATATATGTTGAAACATATTCCCAAAATGGAACCTGTGAATATTAAGTCTGCAGTGGCTGTCGGCCAAGATGGTTTTCATCCCCTAAGAACAATGTTATTTGCAAATCCATATTTCTTATATTTACTGATCAAATTTGTATAACATTACCATATTGTGCACTGTGTTTGACTTTAATATTTTGAATACATACCCCTAGTTTTAAAAAATATTGAGAAAACAATAACTTTAAACTATCTATATTTTATAATTTTTTTCTATAAACTAATTAGAAAACCAAATCCAATGTGTAATTTTATTTTTGATAAAATGGAAATTGTTTAGAAAATACCTGTTTGAATATAATTATTTATTTTGGATATGCGTAATAGTTTGTCCCGTTAGACAATAACATTGTTTTTATAGGATTAAAACCAACTTGGCCGACAACCTCTGTGGACTCTTAAGTAATTATTTTATATGGCCGATGCTGTTTCATAATTTTTACCTTAACATTTATATTAATCGTTCCATATATATAATATGATTTAAACATATCATATATTGAGAGCGTGATGGTAAACTATTTTCTAATTTTATTATATTTAAATAGTCAAAATATTAATTTGTTTTATAAATGTTCCAACCATATGTAAATATTCTGAAAGAAAGAAAGATATATTGAGAAATATGTCTTTTATATTCTAACAAATATTTTTATTTTTATATATTTTTTATGTATTTAAATACTAAAATAGCTATTAGTATGCAGAATGTTTTGATAGGATTATGGTAATTTATAAAATGACAAGAGTAGAAATAATTCATGTTTAAAATTAGATTGTAATATATCATATTACAAGAAGTTCAAATTCATTTGTCCTATATTATACGGGATTGTTTACCGTGACCAACACAGAATAAAATGCAGTATAATATCTATGTATCCTTTATCAAACCGTTTCTGTCTGCACGGGTTATTATAAAATTCTAATTAATTTAAAACAAAGCTAGATAAACAATGATGATATTCGCAATTCAAATGATGTTAAAATAGCATACACATTTAAAGACCACTGTAATTAAAAATATTGTGTGACTAAATTATCTATTAAAAATGCAGATATCGATACAAGAAAAAGTCCATCTACTAAAAAAGACCATAGAATGGAAGGAAAAACATACAGACTATAAAGGAACAGTAATATTTATAATGTTTTATGATAAATCAAATTATATATAATTTTTACAGATTTATTAGCTGAATAACGGAGAACAGTAAATGGCTGATATGTTGGCTATAAAGATAGTTGCTTGAAGATTATTTTTATACTAGCCATCCCTTGATATTTAAAAATGATATATGCTTTGAATTGTTAAAAAATTGTCTAAGTATATTGTTTACTTAAAATATTTTTTGTATATGTTATTTTTTTTCATTTAGCTCTTATATCTTGAAATATCCATAGTGTTTTTAAATAATTGAGTTATTTTTATAATCACATACAAATACACAAACAGAAAACGAATTGAATAATTATAAATGTTAAATGGGTGCTTAATATAAAAGTTATTTTAGAGCTAAGAAGCCCTAAAATAATCTGAAAAGAAGCCCTCTAACACAACCTGGAAACTAACTGCTTAAATGTGGCCACCAAAACACCTCTAGTGACCGGGCAGGCGGTCTACGTAGAAGAGTGGGTCCCTCAGCGGCCACCCATCCAAGGAACAGCCACGCTTGACGTTGCATGACGCCATTATCTTCCGATAACATTGGAACTCCATGCAAGGCCAACATGTTATATTTCAATAAATTCTTGTTTTTAACGTAAAACTATAGTATGTAAAATATGATACTGCAATATGGATGCCCTGTGGACTACTTAGAGAATTATAGTTAGCTTTTGTTGATTGTTTTTCAAAATAACTGATATTTAAGGTAATTTTATAAATTACTTACATGACCATTATCCACGATACTATAGCAATATTGCTATTTATTCAAGGATTTATTTGTTTATGTTGGCCAAACCATTAGTTGTTACATTATTATTTGTGTACGAAATAGTACTATGCACTTGTTGATAAATATATTTAATTTCATATAAACAGTTATAGCTATCATGTAGTAATAGCATAAAACAGAACATAATATTGTTAAAAATGAAAAAAAAAAACAATCCCAACAAACAATTTTGTGTGGGTACATGTCAAATGCATTGTAACAACAGCTGTCACTGGTATTTTCCCCCAGATAGAATCGTCATACATTGTTCATGCCTCAGGGGTACAGTTTATGCTCACAAACGCAGTGGTTTAAACAATCAAAGTGATTATTTGAGCTTGTATACTGATAATCAATTCGACCTCCATATGTACGACTACGTAAAAGCAAACAGTCCTTAAGTAGGAAAAAAATGAAATTTATATCTTTAGAAATATGGAAATTATATTTTAAGTTCCACAGTTCACTGTATTCTAATATTATATATTTAATAAATGTTAATAAATCAAGTAAATACGATAAAATTATATAAAATAACATGAATAATGTAACATTTAAAAAAAAACATGTATATTTTAGACGCAACGAATATTTCAAAAAAGGGTAACATTATCGATTATGTTTTACACTTTTGGGTACCATTGGCAAATAACAATTTCTTCTCACGTTTTTCTATGATTACGAATCAGCTGATGAATATATTTTTACAAATTGTTATTAGAAAATAATTTTTAATGGTATATTTCGTCCTACACATATTTGTTTTGACACAAACTTTATATGCAAATGTTTAAATTACTTTTTTATAAATTTTATTGTTTAGATATAGGTTACATTTTGTATTACTTACATAAAATGAAGGAGCATATATATATCAAAATAAAAACATACCGAAACATAATATAAACATCTTAAAGTGATGCTTAAGAATATAATAAAAAATACATTTAGATAAAATAAATAGATATTGGCACAATTTTAAACTAAACTGATTTTAATGATTTTAATAACTGGCAGATTTTTACATAATATTGTATGCGTTTTATTTTATACACTTTGTGAATGGTTTTATAAATATTTTTTGTAGTAAGTAAGCTTATTTAAAAAGGTGACATTAAAAATAATCTGTAAAATCAGGAACTTTTTTTACGAAAAACATAAATACAACTGTCATATGATAGTCTTAAGAAGTCACCTTGTAAATTTTAGAGAATGTTTTATTTTTTTACGTTTTTACATTCAGGATATTAAATTTTGTTGCATGATGTTTATAAGACAGTTTGACTATCTACTAATATATCTTAAATAATTTTCTTTTTTTTTATTTTTATTATGAAACAAGTAAAGGATTGATTAGGCTACGATAAATGCAATAGTTATTTGTCCTAAAATCAGATAATAGCCTTATCAAACGATAAGAACACTTACTCACATTTTTCCAGAAATCCAGGGTTTCTCTTAAATTTTTTTATGTTAGATTTTCGCCAATAGCACCAACAGGCTTCGTCTGTCTATCTTCTTCTCTCTCCCTCTCTCTGTATATTTTCAGCATATGCTTAAGTGAGGCATACCTGAGGTAAAATTATGGCAACATTTTTTACAAGCGCTCATTAGAAACAAAAAACATCAGGTAGCAGGACATCTGCTTTAATAGACAATGCATTGGCTTGGAGATTATATTTGTTTCTATAGTGAATACTATGAAGTTTGGCATCGTGGTATAGCAAATGAAATTTGAAACTTAATGAGTTCATACATGAAAAAAATTATTAATATTAATTCCTCACATTTGTACAATACATAATTACATACATAAAATGTGTTAAAAATATCTAAATTTTACCAATCATATCATTAAAGTAGAACCTAATCACGAAAAGCAATCACGAAATGCTTTACGGGGTGGTAGCTCAATGTTTTGAGCTGAATTATTTAGACTACAGAATTCAGTCACAACCACTGTGCGTGTATGGTTGGGTCAGTAACAGTATAAGTGTATGGGTAGGTGGGATAATACCACTGTATGTATATGGGTGGATCAAAAGCACTGTAGGTTTATGGGTGGGTGAGTGTGTTGCTCAATATCCACTGAATTTGTATGATTGGTGGTTGGGTCAATACCACTGTAAGTGTAAGGGTGGGGTGAGTGGGTCAATAGAGTTAAATTGACCCAAACATTAAAAATGAAGTTTCAAATATTTTACTTTCTACTAACCTAAGTAACTGTCCAAGGTTCGAACCCCTAACAAAGCAAACCGTTTGTACTTCACTCGTGAATATTATATAACCTTGCAGTACATTTTGTACTGAAAAGTAAAGTTTGTAATAATAACAATGTTATATTAAATAATTTGTATTAAAATAATAGTTATAAACAAATTAAAAATATTTCTGTATAGTCAATATTTAAGCTCTTAGAATATTCTGTATTTTTATCATATAAACTATCTTATACAGAGATATTGAACACCTTCGTACATACTGAGCGAGAGAGCAGCTAAAAACGTTTATCATGTTTACAAATCGTTGGAGCAGAGCCAGGGCTGGCGCCACTGCACACGGCTTTGTACAGCTGATATAACGCCATTGTTGTATTCAAATATGATATGTAACAACACACTGCAGGTAGTTTAAAAATATCTACAATATATTTTTTTTATTTTAGCTGACTGTAGGTGTACGTTAAATAACACCTTAAAGAAATGCAACGTTTTATAAAGTAAAAGCAATGTTTTTGAGCTTTTGGAAGTCTTAAGTTGTAAGTTTAATAATTAATCATTAATACGCAGATCGTTCATGTATGTTTAAGTAAATACGTGGAGAGCATGAGTGTGATCATTGTAGGTGAGCGAGTGCAGTCATTGTTGCTAACTAAGGTTAAAGTTCATTTAGAAAGAGCCATACATTAAGTCCATTATCCATGGCAGTTAAAGGATGTACAGATTTTAATAGAATTTTTAGTATAGAATAGATCAACGTAGTATTAGTTGGTTTTATTAAATTGAATTGGCTTCTTGCACTTTTAGTTTAAAAGGTCTTTTCTTTACTTCTCACGTAGCCTGCCTATCATTCCTCTTACATATACGGCTATTATAAACCCACCATACTTTGGATAACGATAGGACTGGTGGGTCTTAGCGTTGAGATTATTTCTCTAGCAGATTAATCTTGAAGTTAGGTTGAATGAGGCGTACAACAATTTAACAGATGGTCTCAGTCGAATTTAAATATGAAGATAAGACAAAAATAATGTCGTTCTTCCCACATACTCGTACTTTTGGTTTGTTCTGCGTGAATTGTATCAGAGCATTAGATTTTCCTTTGCTCGTGGATAAACGTCTAGATTGGTCAAAGCATGTAGATTCCCTCTGCGAAAAATTATTATCTAATATTTTTGTACTTAGAGTATTAAATTCTGTGATATCCAGGGAATTTCTGCTTCAGGTATATTATGCCTATATTTATAACGGTCTTAAATGTGACTATCAAGAGAAGTCTTAAGAATCTTCAGGTCCCAGAAGTTAGAATTATATATGGAGTACATTTCAAAAAACATAGTTTAGAATTATATATGGAGTACATTTTAAAAAACATCGCAAGACAATTTTCCAATAACTAAATATTCTGACACTACCAGGAACTTATAACCTAAAATTGTAGTCATTCTTTTATACGAACAGTTACTTATTCATAGAGGACAAAGCACATTTACAACACTCGGAACAGAACAATGTTCACAGAGTGAATGCTCTCTATAATTCTTTTATAATATTGTTTAATCTTAACTCCAATAACTAAAATCCATCGATAGCTCAAAAGTATTAATGTTACAACTTAAATATTATTTAATTCAAAAGTGCCCGAACTCGGTAGATGAATTTCTGTTATTGTGTGTTGGCTAGGAATTTAGGAAGCCATTTTAATAATTTTAAAACTGCTTATATAATTTCAAACTGTTTGCATAATTGCCTTACTTATTTCATGTAACATATATTATTAACGAAATAACATAGTATTGTTTCTAAAAACTAAACTAATCCTATTGCAGTTATTAAACACTGTTAAAATGTGCGCAACTCCGTAAACGTCAGTAGCAGCGAAAAATGTTCAGCACACCTACTTTATATCATATTGTCTTTGTTATACATTACTCTTTTGATATCAAATAGTCTAAATTGGTGTGATGTTCATCCATAAACAATGTACTATATGTTTTTTCTTCTAAATTGTATGTAAGTTCTTCTTGAAAGGGGCGTCACATTCTTAGTGAGCTTGGAGCATACCCTCTTGACTACTGTTATGTGAGAACGGAAACACAGAGCTTTGAACATACATTCATGACCACTTAATGTGAGAACGGAAACACGGAGCTTGGAGCAAACCTTCCTGACCACTGTAATGTGAGAACTGAAACACGGAGCTTGGAGCATACCTTCCTGACCACTGTAATGTGAGAACGGAAACACGGAGCTTGGAGCATACCTTCCTGACCACTGTAATGTGAGAACGGAAACACGGAGCTTGGAGCATACCTTCCTGACCACTGTAATGTGAGAACTGAAACACGGAGCTTGGAGCATACCTTCCTGACCACTGTAATGTGAGAACTGAAACACGGAGCTTGGAGCATACCTTCCTGACCACTGTAATGTGAGAACTGAAACACTTTGTCCTATATACGTACGTGTAATTGGATGTATATGGCTCAGCATTTGTATTGTAACGTAATACATATAGAGAACATTAGGACTGTAAATAATTTGTAATTGGCTACTTTTGCTTGTTCTCAGTGTAAGCATGGTAAGTAATTCCCAATTATGTGACGCAGACACAAATTTATGAGTATTTTAAGGTAAATAAATATAAATAAATGAGTTTAATTTTATCTCAGAACGAATAAATTATTAGTGACTCAGCAGCCAGAATTACTAAAGGAACCAGTGAGATTATTAATTTATTTATTATTTTATATCCCTTTAATGTTCTTATAAAGTTTACTATTCTTAGTATCAATATGTATATTCATACTATAAATTCACCTAAAAATTAAAAAAATTCATAATAAAGGCGATAATTTCTAAACCTAATTTAAGATTAAATATTTAGTAAGATAGTTAAATTTGTTTAATAACTACAAAAATATACAGATGATGTTTTACTGTATTTGTAAGTATTATTTGATGTATTTAAAGCTTACAAACGTTATTTTGTTAATTTTAAAACGACCATAAATATATATTGTAAGTTAAGAACCTATATTCTAAAAATTTTCATATATTTATAAAATTTTACCTAATATTTTTTTATTTAATATTTTTAAGTCTTTTTTGCGGGTTTTTTATTAACATAAAACGCATCTCTTTGTCTATTTATTTATAGTTAGTTTAATTAAAAATATTCGTTATTTTTATAAGTGCTTAGTTTTCGAAATAAACTTATATTTAATAAAATGTTTTATAACTATAAAATATTTATCCGCATTAGGCACACGTTTCAGTGTCGTATGTGTATTTTATACCCATTAAACTATCGGAAACCTATATCGAGTTTCTAGAAATAAATTTTCATTATTTATTTCATTTAAAAAATGTCTTCTAAATGGATTCGATTAGAGCTAAAGGTTCTTACATTGTATGAGGTAAGAATCCAAATATTTCATTAAGAATAGTAAACTTTTGTTTTACAAAGCATAGACTAATTTTTTAATAAACAAAGTCAATACATTTAAGTATATAAAAAAGAATATACAGTATTTCATAATTGAAATTATTTAAACATTTTGTTATTGTGAGCCCAGGTTTCCCAAAAGTCAGTTATATATTCATAAAAAATTTTTATAAACTGAATATAATTTGTCTTGACTATAAAACTGAATGCAGGCTCTTGGATATATTTTGTCCAAACCAAAGCAGAAAATATTTCAGTTGGTGGAGGATATTTACAATTTATTATTCATTTCTAAGACATCGATCGTCAATATATGGGCGAATATGAGTGTTGAATGAGTGTGTAGATGAACGAGTGTAGTCATTGTTACTACTAACTATGGTCGAGTGGTTCTCATAAAGAGCTATTTATTAATAGCCCAATAGCTAGGACAGTCATTATTATATGCAATATTACTGGATAAATCTTGACTAAAATGCATATTAAGATAGGAAACACATTTTTTGCATCGTTTTGTAATATCCAGAATAAGATGCGAAAATAATCTATCTTTTAATCCATCAAACTCAATGTAACAATAAATAAAACTCATTTCAAGTAAAGATAGAACTATTTTTGTTTCTAATACATAGTATTTAAATGTATGAAACTGTTATAAACTTTCTAAACTACTGCGAGGTATGACAATATTTTGTTTGTTTTTATTATGACTAATTTTGTACTAATGCCTTAGTTGTAGAAGGACAAGACGTAAAAACATTTAATTCTGCAATAAAACATTCAAATTAAAGGATTAATGCCACATTATGAACCAAAACTTAATCGGACGCTAGATATTTTTTTATTTCGTTTTTATGAATCTATTACTTGTAAATATTTTAAAGAACGTAATTGATAGTCATAAAAAATATGTTTATCCTTATAACCTGTATATGTAACTATATATGAACTCAGAGAAAAAACTTATAGTGTGCTAAAAATTATGTGTCATGACATTGTGTAAAATAAAAAAGTCTAAAAATAACGTACAACAAAATTCTTTGTTTGACTCGAACTTTTATGTATGTAATACGTAATTTTAGCTTGAAAGTGGCATGTGTTAATCGCATTTTAACAATGATACATTTTACACTTTAGGTAAAGTTTCATAAGTTACTCAAAGACAATGTTAACCTTTAATAATCTTAATTTTTAATATATTAACTGAACCAGCAGATACACATTTATAAAGTAATTATATTTAATTGGAAACTTGTTAAATAATCTTTTACTAAATTCTAAGAACTATGACGTAGGCGCAAAGAGATGTATTTATAAGATGACAAAGTCCCACATTAAGAACTATAAAGACAATATTACGTCTATGATTTTCTTAATATCGGTTCATTTAGGTTATAAAAGCAAATAAGGTACACTATAACCATGCTCTGTCATTATTTTAACTTTCCTGTAAACTAACAACTAAATGGATGAATTTCAAACATTCAACCGTAACGTTTAACGTAAAACTACATGTCCCTTAGTATTCCAAGCTCTTGGGCAATTAATAAATGGCCATTTTTAGGCATAAATCAATCTGAGATAGTTACTAAACTATTTAAGTAACCTTCAATAGTTTAGTAAGGTTATAGAACTAGTAAACACTCGCCCTATACTCAAGCAATAATTTACATAAACTTCAAAATAATCATAAGTTGTGTCGTACCTATGAGAATGAGAGATTGTAAAACAAAACATTGACATCGTAGTTACTTGAAGCCTTAGATATAATGATGACAATGCTACTTAATCCCATGAATTAAGTCTAAACAAACTATAAAGCTCAATAGCTATCATCACCGTTTTCAATAATTAGACCTATGGCAGTACGCAAGGCAGTTTTGCCACACAATCTAATCACATCAACCCCTAAAGCACGCCTAAGCTTTTAGCGCCATTTCCATTCACTTTAGTATACCTTAGAAGCACATCGTTACTGTTATGATTTAATTTTTGTTGATGGATTAGTTTATGAAAAACTGTTTAACATCAGTTGCAAAATTCTATTTCCATACTAAAACAATGTAAGACTAATACGTTTGTAAAATTTTATTAGTTTTTAAAAACATTAATTTTTTATTATTTATAGCAAATAAAAAACTAGTTAATTTTTTTTTGAATGAACTAACTTTTTACTTTAATGAACTAACTTTTTTTAAAGTAAACCTAAGATCATTTTTAAAGATTAGTATGAAAATGAAACAAAACTAATATTTTGTGGAAACCTCTTGGAAGTGTTAGCATCTAGATAATTTAGCAATATCGTTAGTTATATTCCATACATTTAAACTCGCGATTCTAGAGGCCATTTATAGAAACTGATTCTATCCATAAAAATCTCTTGTTTATAAAATTGGTTGATGGTCTTTCCCTCCACGTTCTTGTGTACTCACCAAATTAAAATAACGCTTATTTTTTAGATTTAAAACGTTATTGTTATGACGATTGCATTATGACATAATTTAAAGAGAAAAAAATTTAATTTAGTATGGATAAAATATCATTGTTAACAACAATTTTTAATTTGATAAACACATGAATATTTTAGCCCTATATAACAAAGTACGTGGACTCTGAACGAAAACATTTAGAAACATTTAGTACAAATGAATAGCTATTTTTTTTGTTGCCAATGTTAAATATATTACTTTCTGTTGTACATATTAGAGCTTGGCTGCATATTCTATATAAAATTAATACAGCTTTTAGGGTCATCTGATAAAACCAAGTTTATTTAATAACTTTATTCATTGAATACTAGTCTTATCGTTTGTATACCTTCTCATAATAGATTTTACCATAAAAACTATGAAACAGTCTACAGCCAAAAAATTTTCACAAAATATGCTATTTTTACTGTTTCGTCTTTACTAATTAATAAATTATGTTAATAGAGTTACAAATATAAATTTAAAAATCATGTGATTCAGAACATAATTTCCTTTTATTTCATACATTCTACTAATTTTAGACTTTATTCTCAAACCATTAATATAAATCAAAATATCTTATGCTTTTTATATATCTATATACTTCATAAGACCGATGCTACGTATTGATGTGCTATTAGATAACTTATTTTAGATGCCAAAATAAAACTAAATATATTAACAAACATGTAATATATGCATTTTTTCATTAAACAATTTTATAAATCGAAGAAGAATGTTATTTGGCAATATAACCTAACCTATAACCTAACCTAACATAACCTAACCTAACATAACCTAACCTAACCTAACCTGTAATAGTGTTTATACTTTCAAATTGTTAAAATTGGGGATATTATTTTCCACCCTCCTTTTGTGTTTATTATTAAACTCATTTTGCCTGTAAACGTGAAGCTAATAAGGTGGTGTTATCATTTTATTTAAATTACCTTCAAGGTATTTTATAATAGGCGTAATGTGAAGTTAACGTTGTGTTATCTGTCAGGTACAGGCCTGACGTTACAGACATAAATCCGCGATTAGTGTTTATTTGCCATTTAGCAATCATCCTGCTTTACAATGATCGTTTTTGGGACTTTGTATTAAATATTGCAATATATAAAGTAAATAATTATATTTATAAGAATTCATTATATACTATAAATTATACCAAATCTTTAGCTAATTACTCTTAAATATGTACAATATTTTTAATGTTTTACTACAGTAAAAATTTTAAAATTAGTTTAACGTTTCATCACTCAGACCCCTAACATTTTCATTTATATAAATGCAACATCTAATTAATTATTGATGGAATTATGTAACGTAGTGTAAGATATTGAAAAACAGTCAGTGTTTTGACATCTTAAAATCTCAAAACAAAATTGAATTATTTTCCGTATGGTTAGTTGTATTTGCTATTTAAAATATTTTATCTAATAACCTAAATATACAAAAAATTCGGCGTTATAAAAACACATCATATTTATTTTAATGTAGTTGTTTGAAAAATAAATATAAAATAAGTGTAATTGTTTAACAAAAATAAACTAATATTTAAAAATCATATTACTTTGAGAATTTACTTTGTAACTATCTATTATAGTTTAGTTATCAAATTACTTAAAAGAGCATCATTTAAGAGTACCTGCATTGGGGAACGTTTTTAACTAGATATATTTTTGAGATAAAAAAAGGATGTTTATGAATACAATCTTGTATTATAATTATTATTATTATCTATTAAAATCTGAAAGACTTATTAAGGTTTTATAAACCTTAACAAATCTGAAATTAAAAGAAAACACACACAGCTTGCGAAATCTGCAAAATAAATATCTAATGATAATCCCTTTATTTTAAAAAAAACAATCAAGAAATATAAAAAAAAATACATTTAATACAAATTTAGTATTGTTTTCAGTTATTACTAAACAAATTTAAAAATGTAGATTCTTTATATTATAAAAAAAACAATTATTTTAAGTAAGCTGTTTTTAAAAAACATCTACTGAACGTACGAAATGCATTTATTGAAGTACCCGTTTTTTTATGATTTAAAAAAAATATTTTTTATAATGTTTTTATTTCAATAAATAACAACATTGAAAGGTACATTAATCATTGTATCAGACTTTATAACCGAAAAATTAGCAAAATTGTATTATTGATCAATAATTTTAACTATTTATGTATTAATGCATTTGTTGTTTTGAATATACTTCTTTTGTTTGTTAAAATATTTACAGGTTGATGAAAACCTCTACAAATTACTGTTTTAAAGTTAAATATTGGTTTAATTGTGTTAAAATTGGAGCCATTGGCATGCATGCAGATAAATGTAATGAATAACAGTAACTTAATATAGACTAAAGTGTATGTCAAGTTTGTCTTTCAGACACACTCCAGCTACAAACAACTTAAGAACTAAGAACCGTTGTTTCTAATTATTATCACAAGAGTGAACACTGTACGAATTTCAACTTCTTAGTTGGTTTGGGGTAAACTTCCCTACTTTGTACACTTGAGAAGTTACGTGACAAGCTAAAACTTCAAGGCAGCAAAACTTACTGTTAACTTCTTATTGGCATTTCAACCAACTAATGTATTCATTTATTTTGCAGCAGTCAGTTGTTTTAATTGTTTTAATATTTATTTTTTAGTGTTAAATTTGTATAACTAAAAGCTGATTAGTAAGCCTGAGCCTTGCTAAATTGATTTTAATTCATACAATTATTTTATTTTGTTTGTCTTCTCGAATAGATGATTTAATGTATTACTGATAATGTGCACTTGTATTGATATTTTGTATGAAAAATCCTGTTCAGAAATTCTGTATTGATAAAAAAAGAGAAAAAACGATTTTGTATAAAAACCAATGCTACCTTAATCACTCTAATTTAAATATCGCAAAAATATTTAAATGTAACAAAAAATGATGTTGATTTTCTAATTATTATAAAGAAGAAGCATCTTAGACATTTGCAATAATTATATATTTGCACTTAAAATCAAATAAAATCATCTCAGGTTTACAATAATTACAGTGAAGATTTTGTGATCTTTATTTTTTATTGAAAATAAAAAATAGTATTTATGATCAACAATAATGTCTATTGAATACATAACAATAAATTTCAAAGTAACAAGTAATATGATGTAAAACGAACAAAAGAAATATTTTTCATTTAATTAACTGTATAATGTATAAGAAACATTCCATTTAGTAAAAATAAATCTTTTTTCACAACTATTACGTTTTAATCGGTACTGATAATGATTTTAGGAAAATATATAAGTTTACTCTTGATGTAACATGTACAATGAAAATTATTCTGTTTGGTATTATATATATTGTGATATAATTAAAAAAATTAATATCACAAATATTTTATATAAAATGTATTTATGAGTCCGAAAATAGAAACGAATTATACTTTTTAATATTTATTTGAGTTTAATATTGAGTAAAATAGAAAGTAATAAAGAGAGATTCAATATAAAGCACTGAAATTGTAGAGCTGTCATTACCATACAAACCGTTTTTCTCAAGATATAGAATTTCTTGACAAGAGTTTTTCTCATGAAAATGTCAATAAAAGTCAATGACTAAATTAAAAACAGAAAACATATAATGTGATAGACGAAAAATAAATAAGTTTATAAATTCAAGATAATGGAATTGGGATTCAATATTAATTTTAGTTATACAAATGAATCCCTAAATATACGATTTTTGCATGATAAGAGGAGGAAGAGTAGATCTGATATCTGGAATTAACTTCCAGAAAAATAAATAATACACACAATATAACCACAGACATTTATTAATAATGAAAAGGAAATAACTTTTAAAAGTTAAACATGAGCTTTCTGTACACTGGCAAGATAACAGTTTATTCTGTACTATTTTATCAAAATGTACTAACTACATTACATATATAATATGTTGGCATCTTAATATTTTTAAAATTATAATGAATACATATTAAACATATTAAAAGTTATCTTTAACCTTATACATCAGCTACATGTTTACAGTTTATTTGATTGTATTTTATATTTAGGATTTTGTTTTTCATAAAACACCTTTCCCTATTTTAATAAACTATGAGCCATTAATTTTACCAGATTACACATTTCAAAGTAGTAAATAAAGTACAAGAGTAATTTTAAAATATGAAGAATATCATTAGTCTCAGTACTTTGTTAGTTTTATACCATGAAAAATACATTGAGTTTCCAAAAGGCCATTACCGATAACGTATAAATCACTATTATGTACTTAATAATCAATAGCACTGTACGTGTGTGGGAGGGCGGGAGAGTCAATAGCATTGCACGTTTATGGGAGGGCGGGAGGGTCAATACCACTGTACGTGTGTGGGAGGGTGGGAGAGTCAATAGCACTGCACTTGTGTTGGAGGGCGGAAGGGTTAATAGCACTGTAAGTTTATGGGAGGGCGAGAGGGTCAATAGCAGAGCACGGCTTGAATTTCATCTTTTTTATCATGGAACCTTCGATGTTAGTTAGGAACAGTTGAAAACTCATATCATCATTCATATTCGCCTTAAACGTTGTGTTGGCATCTCATTAGTCTTTTTCTTACTCTCTCATCTGTAGCTCCTCAAAAAGTAGTTCACATATCACTGTAAACAGCACCCCATATTGTGCCTAGTGGTTAGGTTAGGTTAGGTTAGGTTGGGTTAGGTTGGGTTAGGTTAGGTTAGGTTAGGTTAGGTTAGGTTAGGTTAGGTTTTATTCTTATTCTTTTATATAACAGACAGTGCAGAATTCGTAAATTTATTGCTAAAAGAGGTAATAAATCAATAGGCTTGAGTAGTTAAAAATACACTTGTACCAAATTAAATATTTACAGTACATTCCTGTCTATCATTTGCAAATAATATATAAAAATGATTTAATTTGTGCTAAGCTTAACTTTCCAAAAAGCACCAAAACACTTAGCTCCTTAAAAATTATAGTTTTACAAAATGAGGTATGAAATGTTTGGTAAAACATAGTTTTTGTGGAGGGAAGATTTCAATCTCAATATATAAAACAAGTTTTAATTGTTTAAAATTACGTGCGGGAACTTATTAATTGCTGATTCAAATCATATATCCAAAATATTCATAAAAGTTTAGTTGTTATGAAAGTAATTTTAATTAGTATTGTCTGTGCTCTTTCAAAGATTCGTGTAAACACAACACAATTTTATTTTTAACTCAACTTACACTAGAAAAAATCAATAGCAAAGAATTTATAATTTGTCAAATATGCATTTTTAAAATATATTTACTGTATTCATGCAGATACGTTTAAATTAATTCTTGACGGTATGTATTTTTCGTGATGGTGTTCATTACTATTTTAGTTTAAAAAGCTACAGATCACTTAGTTTTTTAAAAAATTTTATATTTCGGCTTACAATCTAAAGCAATTCTCAAACATTTGACAACATAAATAGTTTTAAAAATATATAAATTAATTAATAGATCATATGTTTAAAAATATATAACACATGATTTGATCAATGAAAAAAGTTGAATATATACTATATAAATTTTGAAAAAAAAATTGTTTGGTCACTTATTAAATAAAATTCAAAATTAATAAGTGACTAAACAAATTTTTATCAAAATTTATATAGTATATATTCAACTATTTTTATTGATAAAATCATCTGTTATATATTTTTTTAAACATATGATCTATTAATTAATTTATATTTTTTTTTTAACTATTTATGTTGTCAAATGTTTGAGAATGGCTTTAGATTGTAAGCCGAAATATAAAATTTTTTAAAAAACTAAGTGATGTGTAGCTTTTTAAACTAAAATAGTAACGTTTAAATTAAATTTTACCATAGTAAATCACCTGATTTTATTTCAGTATTATTACAACATCGGAAAATCATAAACTATATGACTAATAATGAACGATATAATTTGTATTAAAAACGGGTTCATGTTGTTATGAATATCAATATATTTAAGTCATCTCAGAATGCAATACAAAGTATTAATGATAATTTCAATTGTATGAAAAGTTAGTAATATATATGTGAATAATAATGGAATTCTTGTATGCCTTGTCCATATAATGTGTTCTGTCTGGTCTGGAAGATAGAAGTGGCGAAGATAGTTCTGCACCATTGGTTTGCTGGCCCTCATATTACTGATTGGCCCTCACTTTCTCTCGATTGCTACAAATACTTTCGTTTATTTTATTACCGTATTTAAATATTTTTTGAACAGTATTTAACCTAATAAAAAATCCTTTTAAAGCACTGTTAAATAACTAAATTATTCTTTAGATTTTCACTTTAATTATACAATTAAATACATTATTTAGTAATATAATACAAAGAAACATAATTTCCTACACAAAAACGAAAAACCCCTCATATAAATGTTTAATAATAAATTTAATTAATACATATTTCAGGACATCATAATATTAAATGTAGTTAGTAAATATTGATTAACCTATGTAACAATAATATATTTATTGATTCAAAAATTAGAATAACTTTACTAAAATAAAAATCATTATATTATGATGCAACGTTGTAAAATTTTAAAACTAGTGGTAATCAGCCATAGTTACTTACTTTTTGTTATGAATGTTATCAAGACTGTTCTTACCTGAAATCAGAACGAAGTACTATTAGCAATATAAAACAGTAGTATAGATAAATACATATACATATAAACAACTATATATGTATGTATAAAATAATATAACTTCCTTTTTTCTTAGTGTATAAAATATTTTTAGAAATGTACCCTATATAAAATAAAGTAGATTTCAAGATTAATTATAACAACAACAAAAAACAAACAAACAAAATGTTTACTTAATTTAAACTATTTACTGGCATTATTCCTTACATAAGAAAGAATATCCTTCCATCCAAATGTTACTGTTTGTTCCAGCATTTTGATAGTAAAAAAAGACTCTCCTACCGCGCCTCTATTCCACGCTCCACACTACCAACCTCTCCTCCCCCCCCCAAACTACGCATACACGTGCAGTGGTATTAGCCAGCCACCCACCCTATCATCACTGCGGTACCTACTATATTCACCTCTGCATGGGGTCACTACTACACACGTAGAGGAAGGTTGGTCATCATCTCTGTACATGTATTGGTAGGTGGTTCATCATCTTTGTTATGAATGAGTATAACAGTGGGTTGTTGTATTGTACGTCTATGAGAAGGGTGGGAGTGTCATCAACTCTGAAATTGTATGGGGGGTAGGGTTAATGCCATTGTAAGGGTATGGGAAATTGGGAGGGTTACCATCCCTGTAAGTGAACAGGACGTTTATATATATATATATATATATATATATATATATATATATATATATATATATATATATATATATATATATATATATATATATACAGCTTAAATATATACTGCATATACAAACTAGATAAGGAAAGTTATTAGCTTGTGAATATAATTATATTTAAAAAACTACTAGTAGTTTTATTTTACCAATTAATAATTCAACCTTTAGTAGGGTAAGTTTGAAGATCCCCAAATAAAATTCTTGTCCGAAAGGTTAATTTTTTTCTCTACTTTAACTACCTACTGTCTTTTAACTAGTTTAATATCAATATTTCGACTTAGAATATGATTCAATTAAAAATCAATTAAGATTTTTTTACTATAACTTTGTTACATATTTATATAAATTCTATATTTTGCCATTTTACTAAGAGTAATCAAATGTAATTGAATAGCACTGATTAAATGCTAATGTAAACAATGTTTTAATTCCATATATTGTGTTTTCGGTACATTGAGTCATTACAAAAGAGGATGTATGGACATTATTTTAAATGACGAAAATAGTCAAAACATTACTATTATTATAACACGAAAGCAATTTAATAACAATAGTTAAAAAAAATATATTTTACTACATTATTTTATTTACAAAAATTAAATTCTTGGCACAAAACTTTGATAGGTAACACTACACATTCACGAACTAAAATGGATCGTTTTCAACATTGCTATTGTGTTTAAATGATTTGAACATTTTAAACTTAATGTAGTAAATGCAAAAATATATAAATAAATAAAATAAGAAACATGATTTGATATGATTTCTTTTCTTTGTTAAATAGTTATTTAACTGTAAAAAAAATACCACCTTAATAAGAGATTATATCATTGTTATATTTTAAATAACAAATCCGATTATTAATATATACTTGTTGAATAAAATAATGTTTAAAGTTGTTTTTCAAATTCTATAGACATTAATTTAGTAAGCTCCTATATTCATGAGGATAAAATATAAACAGTAGTAATGTAAACAAAAGTATTAACTAGAAAACTAAAAAAAAACTTAAAAAACTAAAAAAACAAGCTCTAAGATTTATTACTGTAAATTGCAGTATAGAATGAGTCGGAGGATTAAGTTACAATTGTTCATCATTTTATCTTCTTATTTTATATTTGAAAACTAAAAACAGTTTTTCAGATGCGACAGATCTCTGTAATTATAAAGTCTGGTGTTTTACGGTATTATTCATTACATCACATATACACACACACAGGTTGTATATGTGATGTAAGGTAAATATATACTCTTAACATATTTACCATTGATTATAACAATGGTAAATATGTTAAACCATTGTTAAATATAGTACAATGGTACTGACCCGGTGGGTCAGTACCATTGTACGCTGGTACAATGGTACTGACCCACCGGCCCACCCACATACGTTCAGTGGTATTGACTCACCCTCCCACCCATACACGTACAGTGGTATTGACCCACCCGACCACCCATACATGTACAGTGGTATTGACCCACCCATCCGCCCATACACGTACAGTGATATTGACCCACCCACCCTCCCGTACACGCACGGTGATATTGACCCACCCGCCCTTCCGTACACGTACAGTGATATTGACCCACCCGCCCTCCCGTACACGCACGGTGATATTGACCCACCCGCCCTCCCGTACACGCACGGTGATATTAAGGTGATATTATTGTGTACAATAATACCACTGTACAAATGAAATGAAATACGTCTTTATTTTTTTAAGCATAGGTTAGGACTAGACAGTCCTCTCTGCCACCTAACCTTAATATGTGGATGGGTGGGAGGAACATCAACACTGTAATTTATGGACATATATGTAGGTGAACACCACTGTACATGTATGGGTGAGTGGGTGGGTGTATAAGTGTCAAATTATATTAAAACACTGAAGGAAATACATGAATGGCCCTACGTCACCAGAGTACTCAAACAGTTGTAAAGACATACGAGTTTGAAGGTTATTCCCAGGTTAATCATTGGCTAGGAGAGACAAAATGTTTCCTTACGAGCATTGGATCAAGAGTACAAAACTTCTAATACAACATTATTTCTAATAGTATATTGAATTTTAAACAAAACATACTTATTAAGGGATCAACATATTTTTAAGTGTGGTATAACATTTACATTATTTATCTTTACCTTAAAATTCTCGTATAATGTATTTCGGTTAGTAACATTTAGTATTTTAGTTTTAAAATGTAACATTTGAATAAAGTTTTGTTTTAAATAGTCTAAATAGTGATACATTTACCAAAATGCCCCGAAAAGTCACCAATTAATTTAAAAATTACTAAAAAATTTATGGTATTATTTATTTATTTATTTTGAATTCCTAATTTGCTGAATTTTTTCTTTATTGTTCTTGGGTTTTCTTTAATTTTTTTAACAAAGCGACTAAATAGCTAACTATATTATTTATACAAGCTGTAAAACTATTAATTATAAATACTTTACTGTTTAAGTTTCAGTGAGTTAAGCATATATATCTGCGTATAAGTACGTGATGACCCTTCCACTCACCCATACACGTACGGTGCTGATTTCAGTACGTATGGTGGTTTTGTATTAGAAGGTAGGTGAATCAATTAGTCAAATATATGGGTGGTGGTGGACGAATTTTGTATATGTATGAGTGGATGGTTCAATACCATTGTATATGTATCGTTGGGTGGGTGGATGAGTCACTGTATTTGTACAGATGGATTTAGTTGGTGTTCTAATGTTATAGTGGTATTGTAAATAAATGTTTCTTATTTTATTTTATTGTATTTTTATTTTATTGTTTTAAGTAAAGGGAAATACGTGAAATGTTGTGAATTTTAATAAAGTTTATAATATATTTTTCCTTCTCGGTAAAGTGTTAAAAGTAGATCTAACAATAGCAATAATGTCTTGTGCCTCTCTGAGTGGTGTTTGCTTCCCGCCACCTCAATACTTTGGTCACAATAGGCCATTGTGAACCCTAGCTGGGCACTTCTCCATATATTGATCCCCTCCAAAATGTCTGATATGACACCGGCCTCTCCTTAGCTGCGAAAATATCATTCCCAATCCTCTCACATTTATGTAATCCCTTTGGATTATGGAATTTATTTGGGTTTACGTGGTTAAGCTAGGATGTCAATTGAATTAAACATGAATGTAGTGGTAACATTACTTTCTACTAGTTAATATTCATTATGTAACATTAAGACAACGATACATGGTAAGATATAAGATTATTGTTAATTTATTAAATAGCATCTACTTAAAATTTAAAATATCTTCATAACATTTTTCTTTGAAGATGAGATTGTGATTGCACTCTCCTGACATAACCATTTACACATAGTTAATATTTTTGATTTTTCCTTAATGCTAATCATGTTTATATAAAACTATATAATTAAGTATAAATGATGACAGCTTGTAACACGATGATATAGAATGACAAGTAAAAAGTCCCTTTCATTTAATTGGTATTTTATACAGAGGTAAACTTAATATCTAAGTCTTATTTACTTAATTTCTTGATTTACCTCGATTTTATGATGTAAAATTTGATTTCTGAGATAAAACATACACTTACTTGACACACTATTCGTCACTAAAATTTTGAAATCTGATAGGATTTTTTTAGGTAAGTGTTGAGGTGTTATCGTAGAGGGGGTGGCATGGGTTCAATATGTCTTAGTAACATCAGTATATTATTTAAGTTTTAAATTTTAATAAATACTAGCTGTTGACATTAGTTGTAAAAGAAGTTATTATTAAAATAAAATGTATAGTATATTGGTTTGAGATTTCACGTTAACTACTTTTATCTCGAGATAATAAGAAGCCAATCTGTATAGTGATTGTTTTCAAACAATTTAATGAACATTGTATTTGAAAATTAAATATGATTATTATCATAATCTAATATAATAACCTATGACATATAATGAATGCTATATAGTATACTATAACTAAATGTCAGATGGAGATAAAATGGGTTACTACCACAAGCCTCCCCCCTCTCTTCTCTCAATAGTGTACCAGTATTCTATTGGACTTATAAGTGCACTCCAAACAAGAAGAGTTGTTGAGGTGTTGTGAGGGATACAACCCCTCTGATAACCTTTAGCTGGTTAAAAGAACCTTGTAAATTAATCAATGTTTGAATCTTTAATAAATTTACTGCTACGATTTATATATTGCAGTATATTTAAAAAAAATGTAGTTTAAGTAAGTCTGTATAATCAATTTTAAATGTTATAGTACGTAATAATTTAAAAAATGTATCACATAGAAATGTTGATTCCGATGTTTTCTTTGTTTAGATTGCAGTTGTAAATTGTAGTTTTCTTTAAATTTAGGTTAGTATTGTCTTAAAAATTAAAATTTATGTTGTTAATTTACTGTATTAATGATAATATTTATTCTATTCAAAGTTGTCGAAAGATATTTACGAAGAACATTTTTTTTTAAGTATTTTTTTTAAGTTAATAGCATACATGATATATTTTTAAAAATTATAAAAGACCAAAAGGTTGTAGTAAATTGAATTACAACATTAATTTACTTTAATAGCATTACTTTTGTTAAAAAATGTAATAATACAGTGATTGAATTTTAAAATGTTTAATTCTGAAGCGTGCTATAATATCTGTTAGTGTTAGTGACAAAATTAATTGTTTTGCAACTTGAAGCAAATATTTTATGATTTTATTGCCGCAGACTGATTTAATGTTAATTTGTTTTCCATACACTAGACTAAAACTAAATCACTGATTCTGGAAAAAAAATTCACAATTTTTTCTTATTTATTCTCTTAACATGTAACTTCTTAATTGTAAAGTAACACCTTGTAATATTTGTTTTTAAGCCTTTTATAATGTGTGGGTTAATTTTAATAAAACAAGATGTAAGATATTGAACATTTTCAAAGGTTAAATTCTATTAATTTTAATATTTTACCCAACATTTAGAAGGCTACAATTGTACTCTAAAACTTCACATATAAATGAACTTTTATTTATATCAACTAAGGTATTGGAGTTTCTTGGTTTAAGTGTTCTTTATTTGCATCAAGGATAAACAGATTAAAACGTTAGTTTGATAAAATAACCTATCCTCAATTGTACAGCTAAAAATATACAAAGCTGAATCTTTTGTCAGAAAGGAGGATTTATACAAGTCAAATATCTCGTTACTGCTTATTATATTCCAATGAAAACGGAAAATCCTTACTTGTCTGTGAATAGTGCCAGTAAAAGAAAATTCAGTTACCCACTTACTCATTCTCTGTGTTATCCTATCAGCATTCCTAAAACATCAATAATACTATTTCTAAACATACCATCGGGATATTTAGTAGTTATATTTTACCATTCAATTTCTAACATACGATAAATATAATCTCAAAAGCTACAAAGTTTAATATATTGCATCATTATTAAAGCGTATATTTATAATGATCCAATACCTTATAATTAAGACAAAGAGCATACCTTAAGTCATAACTTTGCCCCTTAAAATATTATCTTTAGTTTAATTTAATTTCAAGACGTGACTTTCCTAAAAGTTATTCGTAATCTATAAGTATGTAGTTTTTAGAAGAACTTTAAATTGATTTGGCGAAAACACACACACACGCACACACACACACACACACACACACACACACACACACACACACACACACACACACACACACACACACACACACACACACACACACACACACACACACACACACACACACACACACACACACACACACACACACACAAAAGTGCACACGTGTGCACACGCACGCGCATACACACACACACGCATGCACGCACACTCGCGTGTGCGCGCACACATAAAAATCAGTTTTAGTTTAATTATGATATCACGTATAGATTAGATGTGTTTTTTCATTGAGTTTCCGAGAATGTGTTTATAGGCTGGTAACAAGACTTTTGTGTTTATTTAAGGCTAGTACAAAGTTAAAATATCACCCGCAATAATACATATTATACTTACCTCATACTGAATGACACATTGTACTGTGTTTAGCTTTTAAGTCGGAACTTATGGCACTGTGTACCAATCGTTCTACTTGGGGTTAAAGTGCTGTGAATATTGTAGGTGATAGGTTCTATACTCCTCCTCCTAATAGTGATGTGACGCCCAACCAATAGTTGGAATCGGCGTGTTCATTATCATAGAAGTATGGTGTGTCCATTTTAGCTTTTCTTTGCTGTCCCGATGTTGTGTAGGGAGAAAAACTGATAATTAGGCTAGTCAATTAGCTGAAAGTCATACTAATAATATGTGTTACGGATTCCACGTAGAGCTGTAGGTCCCATGGTTGCCCTTGATTCAGGTCATTAACGGCTCTTTTTGATCATAAGTGAAACTCATTTAGTAACTAGACTAAACAGTTCATCCACACAGATCCTACACTCATTCATATTCGATCTAAAATACGCACAAAACTGGGTCAGCTTGTAATTTGTAAGAATTATGGAATGACTTTCAATGTTATAATGTGCTCTTTTAGCTATCAGTGATAGTCTGTAAGTTGGGACCTAAAACTTCCGTTGGTAGATCGAGAATTAAAACTTCATAACACAACTTGTCGATAAACTCATACCATAGTCGAACATAAGCGCTGACACTTGACCTCTTTGAAGCTACTTGAGTAAGGCCAATAAGAGTGTTGTTGTGCACGGGTACTATGAAATTTTACGTCGTAGGCAACAAGAGAGTTGCGCTGACTTGTAATGAGAGGGCTTTAATTCCATAGGTGACCATGGAGGGTTGATGAAGTTTGGGATGAATCTTTAACTTACTGTTGCTACGTTTTAATGGATTTCTCCATTTTTGTCTATTTTAACGGACCAAAATACATTGTGACATTTCATATTGAACAATGTACAGCGGTAGTTTCCATTTGGTTGAGGGAAAAAAAAGTTTCATGTTCCTACATCGATTTATTTACGTATTTTTGTGACTTGGGTAAGTCCATCATTCCAAAAAAATCCAAGATTTCAGTATGCATGTTAGGCCATTTACTAACTGAGCTCCTGAAAATTTTAGTTTTCCTAAACTTATTGTTCCATTACATAAAACAATCTTATCGAATATCGAAAAATATCTGCTCCTATTATATATAAGCTGTCACAGATAAACTATTTACAAACAATTATATTGTTAAAATTAAAGTATTATATAGTCATTTTAAAATGTAAAAGAGTATGAACAAGTAATTACACTAAATACCACCATTTTAGTTTTGAAATACAATAAAACCTTTGTGGTGCTTAATTAAAATAAACACAAATTTGAGGAAAACTAATTAATTTCTCAGAATAATAAAAGGGTTGGGAGGCCAGATACCGAAGCAAGCTTACTTGACACGTTTCAAAAAAAAATTAATCAACTTTATAAAAAATTAAAATCCTTTTTTGTTTAAGTATTGTTGCACACATGAAAATTACAACTATTAAACAATTCAATATTTAAAATTCAAGAAAGACTGTAGCAAACAATCATAATAGACTCAACTATAAAAATATGTCTTACTCGACACTAACATTTTCTTTCAAAATACTGGAAATGTATATAATAATGAGAAAAAATACTAAGCGGAAATTAAACAATGAAATAACATTCAAGTAAGTTTAGTATCAATACCAATAAGGGAAGGACCTATTCATTGAGGAGAAAAAATTTCTTTCTTGTGAGCTTTTTCCACCGAAAGGTCTGAAATTAACATCTAAAACGTAATAATAAAAATTATTTTTCAACAAACAAAAGACGCTTGATCGCTACTATACTATCAATTATAGTCGATAGTAATTTTGTACAGACTTATTTATTTCAACAGTGAAAAGACCCTTGATGAGTAAGTTACAAAAAAATGTATGTATGTAAATATAGGAAAATGACTTATTTTGAAAAATAATACAAGATGAAAGGGTAGTTATAGTGCAAGGTATATAAACACCCCTGTGTACACGTTTACCCTCTTCATTATAATTTATATCAATATTTTTAGCATTGGCGTTAACATTTTAAAAGATATATTTCATATTTTAACTGGCCTATATTATTTCTTCAAAACTGCATGTTTATTTACTCAATAAATTGGTATAATATTGTAAATAATTTCGGTTTTTCAACTATTACTCAAATTTATCATGGTATATTAACTGTTACATTTATACATTTTTCCCTAGAACATTTTCAATGTTATTTAGTCATGAGCTTCAATTTTCTTTAAAAAAATACTTATTCTAACATGATCTTTTTTAAGACAATTCAAACTTAAGTGTTAAGCTAACTAAACATTTAGTCATGTATTCCATATTAGTTATAACTTAAAAAAAATACTTCCTTATAATATAATATGCAAAATAATTTTTACACAACATAAACGTATTATTTTTATTGTATTAGTATATTTTATTTGAATACAACCGCAGTAAATTGATTACATTATATTTGTATTGATAAAATTTCTATACAAATATAAAGTTGTCTTTTCCTTTCCATTACAGTACATAAAAATTCTGTTATTTTTAAGAATACATGTAGGTGATTTCTATTCCTATACAATGTGTATTTAGTTTTCCATTAAGTATTTTGAATGAATAGACTGCATGTATTCATATATGTATTTTTAATGGATTATTTTATTTTACCTGGACACACAACTAGATTAAGTGGCCAGTACATTTCCAAACAATTTATTTGTTATACTCTTGTAACTTAATTGTGGAAATAAATCATTTATTCATTTATATTCATTTATTCATGTATGCTAGAGAATGTAACGAATTTACTGACATAATAATAAAAAAAAAATCGTAGAAAAAGGTAAACCTAAAAAAAAATTTTTTAACTAAACGAATGGGTAAACAAAGTTACTTAATATATTTGAAATTTATTTGATATGTATTATTTGATTATTGAAGTTGATAATGAATGACTAATTTCGTTTACATGTTAGATGTCTGTTTGTAAATAACGGATTACTAATGCTCATGGTGTAATTCATTTTCAAAAAAGTGAAATTAGTATATTAATTATGTACTTTCAGTAAAAACAAGTAAATATTTGATGATAAAAGGGAAGATATGTTTGATATGAAAACGAAGTAATGTAATTTTACTTGAAATTTATTTAATTATTTAATAAATGTCTTACAGGAAAGGATTTATTATTCATGATTCTGACTGTAGATAAAGATTGTTCGATTGATGATTTTAGATTAAGAATTTTAGATTAAGATTGTTGGATTAAAATTGTTAGATTAAGACTGTCAAAGTTATTATTTTTAAAGTTTAATGAATTTTTTATGTTCAAATAAATTGCTTGATGGATAAAAGTATTGTTACACTATTGAGTATTTGAATTATATGAATACAGTTAAGAGCATATATCTCATTATAGTTAATCTTTAAAATATTAAAAATAAAGATAAACAATCATTGTTCCATCGGTGGTAGTTTGCGTACAAAATCCAATCACTTTAGTTTGGGAAAACACGCCTCGGCTTTTAGCGCCATTTCCACTCACTTTCGTTCATCTGCACTAAAGTCTTCTTTACATTATCTGGGTTTTATTTTCATTCCTTACCAAACTTCAGGTCAAATAGTTATATTTTTACATTTTGACGCAATTACAAATTCATAAGAAATTAGTTGTATTATTTGATGTTTAAATTGAACGTTCATGATTGTATAATTCATTGAACGCATGATAGATAACAGTTTAAATTTAAAAATTTACCATCAAATGCAGATAGGTAAAAATACACACTATAAACTGTCCCAATTTTTTTTAAGAGACTTGTCTGCCATTAGTGCTTTAATGTATAAAAGTAAATCAATAAACGAAAAGAGTTAGACAGCCTCATGGGCCACTTTTAAAGGTAATTAACTTATCCTTAAAAATGGATGAAAGGTTGAGATGATTACTAATCAATTAGATAGGTAGAAAAGCTAGTAAATTTACTGTTATCTTTATTTTACACTCAATGGCTTCCTTAAATGAAAATATGATTACAATATGTATAGTGAGAGTTATGATTTTTTTTCGAGGAGTACAGTCCTCATCTATTTAGTGAGATTCATCCTCTAACTCTTTTTAAATAATATGTATTAGGGCTTTCAATTATATTTCAATCTGAGATTTATATATTCATAAATTTCAATAATTACGAATATTTTTATTTAGGATATAATTCATTATTATATCCAATTTTTATAAAAACGGTAAATTTGTGTCAATCATTAGTTAATTTTTCAGTGATACATTTTTTGTAAGTATTTTTAATATAATGTTTTTGTAGAAAATCAAGATAATTGTTTATAGAACGTGTGTACATATTTTTACTGAAGAAAAACATTTCATTATTTTGTTCTAACAAGTAGAATGTACATTAAATTAATCATGGAGAAGAATACTTAATAATCTTATAAGTAAATTATTATTTATTTAGGCCAGTGAATGTGAAAATACATTGGAAAAAAAACAATTTTCTATCCTTAGAGCATTACTACAATAATTGTATGAGTTACTTAAAAAAAAATTAATGATTAAATTTTTATTTAAACGGGTTTATTAGTTTCTTTCTGATTTAGAAGCATTTTGTTAGTACGTTTCTTCTTTATCTAAATAATTTTCAAAGCAATTTTAGTTCAGTCATAAATAATTTTGAAGGGGATCGGATGCTATAACGTACTGTTCATTTTTCATTCACTCACATATTGATTTTTACTATTAGTTGTTAGTGATGTTTTCTATACATTTAAGTAAACACAACAGCTATATAAACTTTTTTGGTGATTTTATTATCAAGTGTATATCATTGCCAGGCTATCAATATAATATTTTAATTTTTTTGCATTTATTATGCTTTGTTAGAGTTTGATTTATACAAATTTCAAATTTACAATAGCTGTTTTTCTTATATAATTAATAATACACAATATAATGCTTAAATATTATTTTAATCGCTTATATAAGCCATTTAGTACATTAATAACAAATTTAACTGTGGTAAAATGTTTGAAACTACTCACTAACTGCTAAACATATCTTTCATATTAAACTCTCCTTATTTTGGTTGCTGATTTTTTTTTAATTTTAGTACAAAATAACAACACTTACCTAATACAGTGTGACTCAAATTGCTTGATTAGTAACATGTTCTTTTTTTAGTAAGTACTACTAAAGAAGTTATTCCAAAATTTACTAACCATTATTATTTTTGGTACACAGACAAATAAAAACTTACTTTATCTGTTCCTTAGGTAGAGGTAGGCAGGCTACTTCGGTTTTGGCTGGGTTAGGATTTAGCTTCTAGGTTTTACATTATTCTTCGTGGCATGAAGTTTCACTTGCGAGTGTTTCTATAGCAGCTGTGAAGTCCTTGTTTTGTAAGCTAAAGCTTATCGTCTGAATGTATAAATTTTCTAGACTTTGTAACTAGGGTGTCACCAGTATACACATTGAACAAAATTGGAGCAAGTACAGATCTCTGTGGCATGCCATCCTTCAGCAGTCTAAAAGCACATTCTACACGAACAAGACAAACTGTCATTATTGTTTGGGTAAAATCAATCCAAAAAATTAATTACAAAGTATCAGAGTTGCACCTGAGCCATTTTATGGGCGAGTTAGCTAGCATTAATAGAATTATTGAGGCAGGTCTTAAATAAATTATGGACTGGATTTAGCTTTGAGACAGGATATAACTTTTACTTATTGCCTTATTATTAAACAACATAACTTTTGGATCTTAATCAAAATATATAGTAAAGTTTTTTAAAATTAATAATGGGTCTCACAACAAACAAAAATATAAATATATTTACTTCATTATTCGGAATAAACAGGTATTAAAAATTAGATCAATTAATATTTGAAACAATAAAAAACTTAACAATTGTTAATGCTTACATATTTTACTTAAATAGGAAAATAGCAAATAGAACTATAAATATATAGAAACAAGTGACATGTGAACAAGGAACGTGTGAACGAAGCAACAAGCAACGTGGAAGTGTCACGCGTTGCATATTTTAAACTTACTAATTACACGTCATGTTGTCGAGGGAGTTGCTGAGATTACAGATTTCTCTCTCCCCCTCATTTCTCTCTCCCCCTCATTTCTACCTTGTTTGTTATCTGCTAACTGTTCTCATTGTGGAATACAAATTGTGGCAGTAAATATATAAAAATTTGACACTATCTTACATATATAAACATATATAGATAGTATTACTAATGTCACTCTATATTATTGTGACTTACAGAGCTAAAATTTGTTTCAAGTCCTTAGCAAATTGGTATTTCGAAAAATAATTTAAGCTACAGTAACAGCTCTAATCAATGCTAAAATATTGACAAAGAGTTTAATGAATTATAATGTTAGTAAAACAATAATGTAAGAGTATTGCTAAACATACATATAAATTAATTTGTTATCCGCTTGACTATTATAATCGCAAAAAAATATTCAATGAATAATTTACAGAATAATTAAAAAAACTTATAAGTTTATTAAACCTAAATAACCGTCATAGCATACCTAGTATTATAATATATTTTTCTATTCATTTGTCAATAACTTGTAATGAAAATGACTTCGTTATAAGTGCGTTAAAAATTATGAAAATAAACATATTATGAACCATTTTTTACTATTGGCCAGAAACACAATTTTTTGTGTTTAATTATTTACTAAAATATAAATCTACATTAAAATGTTGCACTTTTAATTAAAATAATTACACCGTTAATAAAAGAAATTACACATTGTTATATATTAAATGCATTCTAATATAGATTGTAATTACTAATGACAGTATGGATTGTAAATTAACATTAAAATGTTCAAAGTTGGATGACTAAGCTTATTAATGCACTTAATATCTTAACTTTTTTTAAAAACATACATATATATTTTAGGTATATACAAAATTAAGTTTAGAGGAAAAACTTGTCTACTATAAAATTTTTGTATTGTTTAGAAACAGCTTCAAAGTACAATTTAATTTACTGTATTTTTCAATCCACCTAACCCCATTTTTATGTTAGTCTAATAAGTAATTATATCTCTTAACCCTTTTAATATAGGCTTTTAGTTATGTTCTGTTGAACGCCAAGAGCCTATATATATATATATATATATATATATATATATATATATATATATATATATATATATATATATATATATAGGCTCATGTTTATTTTGCGAATTAAAAACTTATTTTCCATTCAATTTTGTTGAAACTCATACCATTGTACTTACGATGAAATTTTCTGTTATAATATAACACAATACTTTCGTTTGTTTTATTTGTTTCCATTGTTTACACATTCTAAAATCACGTGATATTTAGAAGGCAGTGGTGAGTATGAGTAGTGACAGCTGATCTGCCGAATAGTTTTGGCGGTTTGTAGTTTGTTTACTTAGGTAAGTAAACATTTATTGGTTGAGTTTAGTGTACTAGTTGCTGGGTAATGTCTTAGTTCGTGTGTTAAATTTGTTTTTAAGTGTATAAATAGTGAAATAATACAGTTTTATGCAGTTAATGTTTTTATTTGTGTACATATTCATTTTCATATTCATATTCATTTATTGACAAAATGCATACATTACAGGCATTAAAACCCAATTACAATGTTTCATTAAAATAATACAGTGTATAAATATCGAGGAATGTAGTTTTTCAAGAAACACTTCACAGCTTACAGAAAAGCAAACAACAAATAATAAATATATTAAACTTGCAAACAGATAAGATTATGCTCGTACAAAATCTATTAGGTTATTTAATCATTTCAACAAACTAAACATATAAAAAGTGGGTTAATAAATATTTAAATAAGATATTACAAGACAATTATTCTGCACATGCTCAAATAAAAACGTACAATTAAAATATGTTGAAATTAATAAATTACAATGCCGTTAATTAGATCAATAAAAAATTTTACAATAAATTAATTTAACAATACACTAAATTAATGCATACTGGCTTTTACAGCTTTTAAAAAATTGTTTAACGAATAACTAAAAATATCAACACTTACGGAAAGCGAATTGTGTAGCCTAATCATAACATTGAGTGGAGAGTTAGCAGACAAGTTGGTACGAGAAAAGCAGGGAGTGAACAACACACGACTCCTTGTATTAGGCCGAGGAACATTGAATGTAGTTTTGACAATAGAGCCGAGTCCTCGAGCCCACCACACACAAGCTTATGCAGGCAAGCCAACATAGCCACCTTCCGCCGCACACTCAGAGAGTCTAAATGAAATATCGATAGTAGCTCCGAATATGGAATCACTGTTGTAAAGTGACCAAATTCCTTGAAATACAAAAACCTCAAAAAATTGTTTCTGAACAATCTCAACCATATCTGAGAGGTAAGCGTATGATGGCATCCAGATAACTGAACCATATTCTAATCTAGATCGTACTAAGGAGCAAAATAGAAGTTTGACTAAATTGGCATTTTTTAAGAAATTAGCAGATCTACGGATAAAACTAATACAAAAAGATAATCTACATAGTAAACTAATACAATTTGTTACAGTGTTGTTAGTATCTCTACAAAAACAAGTGTTATAGTTTGTAGCAATGATTAAAAGGAAACGGCCACAGGCAAGTGATCGCTCTTTGTTTGAAGATGATATAAATAATGGCCTAATGTCTGGAGATGATTCTAATGGAAGTTTGGATGGTTCAAGCGATTCAAGTTTCAACTCGGACGACACCGTAGACGATTCAGACGCCGATCCTACATACAATCCAGACAATGTTCCCTCCAGGTCTATTGGTGGTTTTACTTTACAAAATCCATATAGGTCCCATATAGGAAATCTCTCCCATATAGAAGAAAGCCCTAGGCCTAGATTGTCCAATTCAGTCCCACTGCACACTAGGACTACACCAGCTCGAAGACCGCTATTTGACGACCTTTTTTCTTCTGATGATGAATCTATTCAGAATCCAAATCCAGCAAGTGATAGATTGCCTACCACTAGAGGGCGCCGACCTGCAGTACCAAGACAAACCCGTAGACCCATAGAGTCAGTTGACCCAGAGAGTAGCTATCAACACAATTTTCAGTATGCTGAACTAGATGGTCCTAAGCACTGTCCTCCTCCAGGATCTGAGCCAATTGCTTACACCACACTTTTTTTGACAATTAATTTGATGGATACATGCGTACGAGAAACCAACAGATATGCCCGAAACTATTTAGCCAGAACTATTGTGTCACCAAAAAGTGGGCTTAAAGATTGGGAAGATGTAACACTGGCGGATATGAAGGCATTTTTGGATATAGTTTTCAACATGGGGCTAGATAAAAAGCCTTATATCGAAAGTTAATGGAGTAAAAGGTGTTCCTAATCAACCTCCTGGTTCAGGAAGCTAATATCTCACAATCGCTTTACTATGATTTTGAAATTTTTCCATATTATTGACGTCTATGTGTTACCAAAACATGGCCAGCCAGGCCACGATCCCTGTGGATGGTTCAAATCCTTAATTGACCATGCAAATCGATTATTTCGTCACCATTATACACCCAAGCAGGCATTATCGAATGACGTATATTTGGTTGGCACCAAGAAACGTATTGGAATGACTCAGTACATGCCAAAGAAAAAGCACCACAGATGGGGTATCAAGCTATAGGTACTCTGTGATGCTATAACCCATTACTGCGTAGCTTTTATTTCTTATAAGGGTGCAATGTATGAGGATAATGCGTCAAAAGAATGAGGCCTAGCACACTCCGTTGTCGAAACACTGCTTGATATGGTAAACTATCTAAGAAAAGGCTACCACTTGTTTTTAGATAATTTTTTCACAAGCATTCCCCTTGCCAGATATTTGTATGATAATATGGCATGGTTGACAGGAACTCTCCGTTTAGGTAGGAAAGGCATACCTAGGCAACTCAAAGGGAAATTTACAGTCGGTAAAAAGGTCTTTGTCTGAAAGGTCCAATACTGCAAATTGCCTGTAGGGAAAAACAGTCCAATAAAAACCAATTCATTGTTTTATCAACTAACAGTGAAGCCAAAACTGTAAGACACAATATAAATAGAAATGTAAAAATAATTAGTAAAACAAAACCTGCAATTATCCACCAGTACAACTGGAGAATGGGAGGAATCGATGGCACAGATCAAATATTATACACATATCTGGATGAACGCAAGTGCTTGAAACCACGGAAAAAAGTTATTTTTAATGTTATAGGTAGAATAATGTTAAATGCATATGTCCTATATAAAGTTAGTCATGACAAACCAAACAGTAGGTATGAATTCATGATGCACTGGCTTTTTTTGTATTCTAGTTATTGATGCACTGGCTGCAGATGAGCTGACAGGAAAATCTGGAAATGGAGATGGTGGGGATGCTCCTGGTGGAAATAATGGACTTGAAAAGCTCCGGGAAGGAAAACAAAAAGATTGTTCGCCTTGTTCAGGGAAAAATAATCCTGAGGGTAAACGTAAACGCTGAAGCAAAATTTGTATGAACTGCAAAGTCATCTGCATCCTCAGTGTTATCACATTCATAGTTGCCAGTAGATATTGTTATTCTCATTGTTGTAAATAGTTTTTGTTAATAGTTTGTTATTTTAATTTTAAATCTTGGAAAATTAATTTTATAGTGCTTTTCTAAACATTTCATATAATTACTAAAACAAACATTCACAAGAAGAAATCCTATGGAAAAATCCAGGTATGTTTCAATCAACAAATGAATATCTAGTTTTTATTAATTCAATTTGTAATTACATTATTTATATTTATTACATATGTTATAATAGTAACAGTAAAGAAATGGACATTATATGCATCATTTATTATTTTAAATTTATAATGAACGACAATGCATAAAAAATAACTACACAATAAAAATTAACATGCTGTATAGGCAAAGTGAAATTAATGGAATATAACGGCTAAAATGTCTCTTGAACTTAAAACATTCATAGAAAAAAAACTGTATGTTATTTCCAAATGCAGTTTAGACAGTTTTGTTGGGACATAAATTTACTTTAATACAGCAATATATATTAGCACCATACTATTTAGTTTCATATATATATTAGGGGTTGAAAGTAAAAAAATAAATACATTTTATTTTTATTTTAAATATTTTTATTATGTGTGTTTAGGTTAGAAGGATGTATCCACGGAATTACGTACTAAGATTTTGCCGCTTTTATCGTGAAGAAAATGATACCAAATACATTATTTTACCATAAAAGATAACAGAATGACAGTAATTATAGTAAACACGTACAAAACTATCAAAAAGTGTCTGCCGTTCTAACACTCTCGCGGCATTTAGAGCCTAGCGTCGTGCGGCCACTCGGCACTGAAATGGCTGGCGTGATGGCGATGCATACATAATATTTCCTGGCGTTGAAAGGGTTAATGTAAATCTTACCAAATGTTAAACAATGTCCAAAGTTTCTAAAATTTTATTATAACTGTTTGTATATTGTGATATATTAAATATCGATGTTTCTAACATTTTTAATAGTGGATCACAACTTGATTTAAAGGATAATTACTGTAAAATTATAAAATAAAAACATTTAAATAAAAACTATAGTATTGAAAAAACTATGGAATCCTCCTTCCTTTAAGAACACACATAACACGATTAACTTCAACACTAATAATTTTGTTTAAATGCCAACATGAAGTCTTCTTAGGTTTAAATATGGATTATATGGTGTAAAAAGGATTAAAAAAAAGCATGCTATTGAATATTAAATTGTTATAAATATACCTAATAAAAAAAATGTAAATAATAAATACTCACCAGGAACAATATTAACAAAAAGTATACAAATTTATAAATATAAAAAAATAAATGTTACCTATTATTTACTATTAGAATATTTTTAATATTAAATATACTATACTAAAACTCTGTAGAATAATGTTGTTAAACATACCATTATTATGTTTGTTAATATATGGGCTTGTATGGTTTTCTTTTGAAGTCCTCTATCTAAATAGGATTATGAGAATCACATCTTAACAACTACAGGTAATTAAAAATGGCCATAATTTTAATTATATAGCGTGTTTAATATATTAAATAACGTCATCTCATATACAAATATAAATATGTATATATCAGGGCCATTTAATATATATTTTTTTATATTGATTTTCTGTATCTGTAACTCGTTTATAACATATCTTTACTACGGAAAAATGGCTGGCTAGAGAATGAACGCCTTCTATCTGTAAAAATGTTTGCTTATGAAGGCTTGTTGATCGGGAAGCTATTCGTGTGTGTTTGACAGTCGAGAACAAGTGAAAGGATTGTTTGCTTGACTCTAACAAGACGGAGGGAAAACAGGACTCTTGTAACCAACACAATGCACACATACTCTCGGCTATCTGGTATAATTAAAATTGATTATGTATTCTATACAAATTAAATGGAAACTTAATGTTTAAATAACATAAAATTACTAGGAAATTATTTACTTTTGATCTATTGATTTAATCAACATTTTATGTTTTTAGTAAATTTACATTTAAAAGAATACGACAAAATATGCACCATTTTCTCTTAAATATTGTGCCAAATATCAATCAAAATAGTTATTGGAATGTACAATAAAATGCTTGATAATATTTATATTTTTATACAAGCAGTTGCGAAACTATTTATTCTTCAAATATTTTTAACTGCATATTTTTATATAATCTTATTTGTTACATGATTTAATGTATAACTGATTTTATCTTACTGTATTTCATTTTATTCCGTTATATAATGCACAAGGATTGGTACGTGCCCTTTGTTTATTACTGAAAACAATTGAAATAACAGCCCTTTTTTTTAAAAAAATACCGTATATTTGTGAAAATTGTTGAAATAAAAACAAAATTGAGTGTTGAATAACATAATTAAATGTGTAAGGACGATCATATTCTACAATATTTTTTACTTACTTCGTATAAAATAAGATAAACTACTTGGTTATAGTGAATATTGTATAGTTATAATAAAGGGATGATAAAAGATTGTTCCCTGAAGACAGCTCCGCCTTTGCGCGCCAGTATCCTATTAGATTCTTAAGGGCACTTTTGGCCTCAAGTGCCTTCTGGGGGTAGTGAGTGGGAGGGATTTTCACCCTTCCGACACTCTGGGGGGATTAAAGTATCATTATCTAGCCTTACTTCTGAATAAATTATAAGTAGATACAACAGAGCGGGATTAGAGTAACGTACATGTTATATATGATTCCAAATGTATAGTAAAGTTTTGGACTATAATTACACGAAAGAAACATACAGATAGAAATAATTGGAGAACCAGTGGCGAAGCGTTAGGACTGTAATAAACTATGTATATCAGTTAGAAATAGCGAAGGTTCGAATCTTAAGTTGACTGCTAGTTTTATATGTAATATTTATATTGAACTGTAGTTTTATCCACCTGATTCTGTTCAAAAATGTTCTATGGGCTATCGGTACAGTAAGGTTAAAGAGGGTTCACAGCTTTCCCTTAAACAAATATTCAGAGTTTATTTATATTTTTAACCCAAAGTGTATTATAAATAATTAAATTAATATTCTTGGTACGGGTTTGTATTGTACTCTTCAGTATCGTTGATAACGACTTAAGGTTGCCGTTTACTAAAAAGTGGTGACTCAATCGAGACAGAGCAAATAATTAGTTTGGACCCAAAGTGTTTTTATAAATATTTAAATTAATATTCTTGTACGGATTTGTATTATACCCTTCAGTATCGTTCATAACGTTTTTAGTCACAGTAAGGTTGCCGTTTACTGTGACTAAAAAGTGGTGACTCAATCGAGACAGAGGAAATAATTAGTTTGGACCCAAAGCCAGTGACAGCTAAACATAGACAGGGAGTTAATAAGGACCTCCTTTATGAACAATTGGTCCACACAAACATGTCCCTTGAATAGGTTTGGATTATCTATTACTATCAGTTGACGTTAACTGTTTTAATATATGTTAGTAATACATTTTGTGGAATAATAGTCACACTTTTAGACCAACCCTTCAACGAGCAGGGCCTACGTTTAGTTTTCTTAACACTATTTTGTAGTAATTTAACCCCTTTATTTTGTTGCAAGCCATTGTAAATAAATAGGTATCCAAAATAAAGCTTTCCATGCGTTAGTCGCATGATGATACTGTACAGAAAAAACGGGAAAATGTATATAATTTAAAAAGTATGCATCAAGAATAATTTTAATTAGTGGAAGAGTTAAGTAAGGCTTTTATTGAAATATAATTTACAAAAAATATTCATCAACAATGATTGAAATTCAATCGACGGGAACGTTTTTAAAAGCTTACTGTAAAAAAATCAATTCCAAAGGAAGTACTACCTGATTCCTTACCTTTGGACATTCTTTATCATTACGAAATAAATTATTTTTAAGCGATCAAAAATAATAACCATTATGTCCTTGTGATTAATATGTGGGATAGTTTTAGAAATGTTTACTATGAGCAATAATTTTAATATTTTAAATGTTGTCGACAAGAAAATGTCATGTCTATTTTGTTTTATTATTATTATTATTTTGATGAAATCAGATCTTTAAATTAGCATTAATGCTGATTGAGATTTTTCTATTATTATATTTCTAAAAGCCAGATAATTACTGATAGTATTTTCGTTTTACGCTAATTGCTATTATTGTAGGAATAATTAAGATTTAATATTAAAGTTCTTTTTTTAATAGATTCGTTAAAATATTACATTATTATGTTGTATTATTATTTGTTTTTTATAAGTCAAGTAGAAAATAGTATAAAAACAAGTACCTCATTTAAATTAATAAATGTATCCTGTCAATATAAAAGGCATTAATCATTATGTTATAAAACAATATATTTTACTACAAGTCAAAATTATTTAATATTACACATTTAACGACCCCATATCTTGCCTGTAAAAAGTAGATTTTTAAATATAAATTTTAATTATTGGTTAACGATATGGTAATTTTTTAAAATTATAAATAAAACTGGACATTTTAAAATAAGGCCCAATTTACTATTCTTAAGGTCAGTTATTTATGGTTACTCCTAAACACAGGCCCAGGTGGAGTTAATCATTCTCCATTTATCTCCACTCGGGAGAGTGGTTTCCCGTTGACCACTAAAGGAAAGTTAAATTGCTGAGACTTAGTTTTAATTATTTCCTCTACACAACCAATGTCCTCATGTGAAAAGTTAATCGTTATAGTTCTCAGCTTTTTATAACAGAAATGTGGACCGACATTTTGTAAACAAATCTTTTACCAAACAATCAACATTATTAAATGTTTAAACAATTTTTAATAACTTTTAAAATTAAAAGTCAGTTTAATTTGTCATGTTGTTTAATCTTTGATATTATGTTACTATTATATGATTACTATTATTATAATTATTGTAAACGCTCTGTTATTACATGCATTATTTTACTCAAAATAATAATTAGAATGTAAATAATTACTATCGGTATTTTGAATTTAAATTATTTTAATCTGTTTTTAATATATTCTATTTTCAAACTATATTTTTGTTGGTACTGATGCGCGGTGTATTGGCAAACAAAAGAGTATACTCTTGAGATAAAAACGAGATGAAAACACTTGTACTTTAAATAAAAAAAATGTTCATTATTTTAAAATAATGTTCTAAATAAAATGATGATATTTAACTATTAATATAAAGAAAAAAAACAATACAATGACCATACTGATTTCTGCATATCTCAAACAAGACAATTACCCAGCAGCCAAACAACTTAAAACATAAAACATATAGTAAATGATAACCAGTATACACATAAAACTAATACTCGAAAATGGATTAAAAGCATTTGATGTGGATAAACATTCATCCCAACAATAATAATGAAAAAAAGTAGTTCCCGGATGAACTCGTAATAAAACTATCTTACAATTCCACATAATATCCTTTTTCAAATGTATAAATCTTATATTTTTACTAAATACCCCTATCACAAAAAACTGCTAGTTACCATAATACCAATATTAATTAACATGTTTTTTAAATTAAATCAAAAGTATTTGTATAGATTTTATACCTAGATACAATAATAAAGGATGATTTAATACGTCAAATCATAAGTTTTAAAGGAAATACAGTCTAAATCCTTCCTTATCTTTGATTATTCTTCATCGTTATTATATATATTTACTATGCTAACAAAATAATAACCGTTAAATTTCTTGCAACAATAGTGGTTAAAATTTGGGATAAGTTTAGAATTTATTAAGCTGGACACCATTAAATAAAAAAATCTAAGTACGATAATTAAATGTGTCTTAACCAATGCATATAATTTAAATACCCTAAATACAAATGAAACTATATAAATATCTTATTTAATATTGTTAGTATTATTTGTTTAAGTTCAATCTGTTTAGTATCAAAATATTTTCTTAAAATATCACACAGCCTTAAACATGTAAGATCCTTATGTTGTTGCAAAAAGGGATGATCTAATTTTGTTTGCGTATTATATTTTCAATGCATCTGTAGTAGTAATTATTTATTCCCTGATATTTCCATTGTCATGCTACAAAATAAGGACTTAATAATTGGGAATATTCGTAAACAATTCATTAAAATCAATAATGTAACACTGTAAAGGAAAATTAAATCTATTAACAATATTTTCACAAATTCATTTACTTTAATATTTAGAGACATTTACTTTAAATAATAGTTAAAACTGCATAATTATCACAGAACTCAAAAGTTTATTAATAGTAATCTTACCCACGTATATAGTTCCACCACTTTTTAATTCATATTATTACGATTTGTAGTAATCCAACTTAAACAAAAACCAAAAAGTAAGGATATAATGTAAGAAGTATTCTGAATTCCTACTTGTATAGATGAAAGTAGAAACAAACGACAAAAACTTGTTTGGAAGAGAAAAAAAGAGAAAACTTCTGTTCGAAGACAAAAGGAGTTACGGTCTGCTAGATTTTGTATTCCTTTTTAGACAGGGATATTTTAAATAACTTACGTTCATCGCTACGAACGTAACATATTTAGAAACACAATTATTTTTTCTCAAAATATTATTTAATACGATGGATCGTTTTTCCAATACACGTAATACTATAATGCTGGCTTTACATTAAATTTACACGTATAAGATTGTTTTCCAGCTGGGCGAACTTGTTATTTTTACTTTTGACGGCATATATTTTAAAACATATATAAACATTTATTTTATCAATTTGCAGTTGGCTAATGAAAAGCAGTTTAATAAAATAATAACAACTACATCATATGTATGAAATGAAATATTTTTATTTATTTAGGCCTTCATGTTGCCACAAGTTGCGCAGTGCTGTAATCCAGCTGCTTGGTGGAAAAGTTATGTGGAGATTGTAGGTGATAGGTTCTATGCTCGGCCCTCTTATGCTGACATGGCATCCATTCAATTGTTACATACCATATTGCAACAATAAAGAAGTATGGGGTGTCCATGCTGGATGGTAAACGGTTTTCAGATGTTATATAACAAACAGAACTAATCATTTTAATTGTCAGTTGAATGTAAACTATACCTATAATATGTGATTCGGTTTCCACGTAAAGCTGTATATCCCTTAGTTCCCCTGGCTATCAATGAATTTTTATTTCTACAGAAAAATGACCCTGGTTAGTATCAGTGAATTTAACTCGTCATACTCATTTGCCCGTCATATTTCCTATATATCTGTGATTGGCGTCTAACTAATGTATAATGGTTCATATATTTCTATGATTGAGGTGTTCGTTGGAATGGGATTTAGTTATATTTATTAACTGAGGTTGAGTGATACCAAACTGAATTTCATTAATAATTCAAAAGCAAGGGAAATTATGGGGTTTTCGGGTAATCCTGGGAATAGAATCACAAATCATCAATTTAATTTAAGGTATTTTTGTTTAATTCAAAATTCTATTCTCAAGATAAGACTATGATTTTTAGTGAACACTTACAACCCAAAGTTAACTAGTGATAGCCCCGCCTTTCTTGACCGAAACACTTCGATCCTATTGTCATCGTGGCGGTTCAGAGGCTGAGCATTTTGTATTTTCATCGCAGTTTTAAATTACCAAATATAGTTAATTGGTGGATAGTATCTTATTGTATACAGTACACACACAGGCCTGTAGGTCCTATGCAGGTTTATTGAAACAATCTTCACAAAACTTTGCTTCCAGGTAAAAACTTGTAAATGTTTACTTAATAAATATGATTTCATTATATAACCTGAAAAATATCTACTAACTCGGTAAGATACTGGAAGATTAATTTTTAAATTTTAATCCAAGAGATAACAAAAGAAAGTGGCTTCAATACAAACATAATTAACTATTTTGTTAAACTGATAATGAAGTGTTTAATGTTAATAAATTTTTATACTTTGTATATATTTGTACAAAAAAGAAGACTTCTGATAGGACAAATTAATATTTGGTAATAAATTTGAATGAAAATATGAAAAAAAACCGCTAAGTAAAAATTGTTTTTGAAATCATTGATGCTGCTGGGTAAGCAACTAAATAAAATAATAGAGTTTATAGGGGGAAAACATAACCTTAGAGAGTAATGTTTTATATTCTTATATTTCCTATTGCTAAAATATACATAAGTTATTTAGTTCTGCAAAAAAACGGTGTATACCAATAAATAATTAATCTCTTTTAAAATATTAACTATAGTTTCTCATAAGGAATTTATAAGGATATTGGATCTTATAATATACTATCATATATGTACTTTTAATACATATTGCTAATTGGTAATTTTTCACGTTCTGCCTTGCAATGTGCCATATTCTCATAGACTATTTTATCTGTGTGTGGTCCCTAATTATTTAGAAAAAGAGAGAAGTCCATTACAGTGTAAAGTAAAAATTCCTGATACAAATTGTTATTTAAGGACAAGAAGTACACTACATTTAACTCAAGCTCAAAGTGTTCCTTTCACTTTAGATTCCTGGGCCACTACAGACCAATTCAAATGACATATTAAACTTTCTCAAATGTAAAATAATGATTCATTAATAGATTTACGATTAAAGGACTGACAATAATTTAAAATAAACATTCTATTAGACTTTTCGTAAAGGGACATAAATAAATTTATCTTAACTATAGGCATATAAATAAAGCTAGTGTCATTTGGTTATTTTTTAATTCATATTTTATAATAAAAACTGACGTAGTAACAAATGGGGAAACAATATTTTATTTGGGTATTATTATTTATAAAAAATAATGTAGTATTTGTATTTTTTTATAAATTTGACTGCTATGTTTTCCAGTTGATTGCTAACGTGTAATTGAATTTCACATATAATATATTAATAAAATATGTCCATTTGTTAACAGCAAGAGCGAATGTAATATGAATGTCGATTACTATGAATGTAGCAACCTTTGTTGTCTCTTGTGTGCTTTATTATTAATGTTCGCTTTATTACTAAATTAAGACCTTGGCTACATTAACTGTTGTTCTTCACTCGTCCATTTAATACAAATGTTTTTAAATATACTATTCAGTGGACAGTTCGACTTAAGTAATTGTTCTGCCCTAACAAATGAGCAACTTATCGTTACATAAATTGTTTTTATACGAATAATAATTTTTAATTAAATGTCGGAGAAAATTGCTTATATATCACTATCATATTTAGCTGAAAATGTAGTCTACAATTATTTCATGACAATGTAAACCATTCGGTGGTGTTAGATAAGTTATTTAATCAAATGAAAAGGATTTTATTTTTCTACTCCTACATTATAAGTTATACTATTGGTATACAGTATTTTATTCATTTTAAAGCGGATCAAAATAATTGAATAAATATTTATATAAAATAATATATTAAAACATATTCCTTCTTGACTAAAATATATTTTATGACCTTCATATCCCTTAAAACGTTTCATAGACTTACTCCTACTTATGAGCATTTTCTTTTTATAATTTTTAACTCTATTGTATTTTATTTTTAAATTTAGGTTTACTTTCTAACCAACGTTCAAAACATAAGTATTAAAAAAACTTTTTAAGTAGTATTAAATATACTATAAAATGTTTCAGAAATATTAATTATGTATAGGGAAAATAAGTTCAAATATAAAAATAACTTACGTAATGGTAAAAATATGTTCGGAATATTTTGTATTACCATCAAATATAAACATGGCAATGATTTAAATATAATTATTAGGTACATCATTTCAAATGTAAATAATGGAATAAAATTTAGTATGTACATGGCTCGGCCAGTAAAAAATAAAACATTATTTGTAATACATATAGTTTTATAAAAGTGTTCAATCTATTGGTTAAAAGACATAATATAATCATTCGTATATGAATTTTCCATATTGAGCTAACATATTACAAGGAAACAACTTTTTGAAAACTATGCCTATTATCTAGCGTATAAAAATAAAAATAAACGTGTTTATTATGCAACAAAACAACGTTTAAGAATCAGTAGGTTATATATTTATATTTTTAAATGTGTTACTTTTTAACTAAACTTCAAACTGACATGAGTTTTCTTTTGCCTCTAAGCATGTATTTAATGTATTGGTTACAATATTAAATGATTTTCTGTTATTTTAAGTAATTTATTAAAATTTTACCAATTATAATTTTGCCAAATCAATCACTAATACAATTTTGTAGTTTTTTAGTTATAAAGATTAAAATATAAGCTTTGTGATTTGTTTTACATTTATCTGAATTAACCACTAACTAATTGATTAATTTGTCAATCTTTCTGTATTTAAGTCAAAAGGGCACTTACATACTATTTTTGATAAATGTTGTACCTAAAAATCCATGTAATACATGAAAAAATATGTTCTTGTTAATTTTATATCCATTTCAAAAACATAAAATATTGAAGGTAGGGTTGAATTATTTCCAACCCTTCTGTTGGAGGACTCTCCTTCTAGAGTTGAAAAGGGCATTTTCAAACTCCAACTGAAAAATTCTAAATGACGTTTTTGCTATGTACATAACAATACTTTTCTAATAGTATTAATAGTTTTACTTTAAATATTTTTCAAAATGCTATATTGTTTCCGAGTACAATATCTGATAAATTATTGGGATATCTCAAATCCTTATATATATATATATATATATATATATATCCAAAATATTGTTCAACTAAACAATAATAAAAACGTTTTGATCATTTTAACCGATTAAGATTTTCAGGTAAAATCTGTTTTCAGACTTGTTCAACTTGAAGTCTATAGTCTGTCTTACAAATGACACGCCTATGTATATAAAGTTCACTCCCCGATTATATTTTCCGGCTTAAATAAATACATTAAGTGGATATAAGCATTATTAAGAAGCTTATAAGTGGATATAAGCTACTAAGAAGGTCGGCCTATTTAACTTAAGGGTTCCTTTACAATAATGGACTTTGTTCATTCTAACTAATTATGTATTGAGGAAAGATTTGTTTTCTGTTTATGACTATTTGTAAAAATAAATTTATAAATTTACCATTGTTTCTCGTTTTACATTTAAAATATTAGTAAAACCAATAAAAGTTTACGTATTTTCACATTATTTCCATTTTCCCCCCAACAAACACTGAACAAATAAAGAGAGAAAGTAGTTTTATTAAATTATTTATTAATTTATTGATTTTATGTTACATTTCACTTTAGTACCACACATGAACAAGGGACGACACAAAATATATATCAAATAAAATGTTTAAAGGTAACAGAATTACTGACTTTTTCTGTAATTTAATGAAAAGATTTTTCTTTTTAACTATTAAAATATGGTTATTCATCCCATGGTTTTTCAATAAATGATTGGATCGTTTTAATAATAAGTGTTAAATATATTGCGAAGTAGTGTACGCCGATACCATACTCCAGTCTGGTCAGAGGCCAGTGGTTCTCAGCAGGGAAATACGAGGCAAAGATTTACTACCAACATCGGTTGTGTAGCTTTGTAATAAATCTGCGTACAGTGCCAGTTGAAAACAGTCGAGGAGTCCAACCGAATTGTTAGCCCACCGTGAATTTATATTTGAATTTCTGTAATACAGTTTCACCACAGATAAATAATGCGAGAATCGCATATCAATAGTTTATAGATATACAGTAGACTAAAAATAATATCTAATAGAACTAAAATATTATTAATTTAACGCCAATACCTCTTTATTTATTAAATTATGGATATTTCACCATTCAACTCAAATGTTAAATGACATTCTATTTACATATAATAAATACATACAAAAATAAGTTTAATTTTTATTCATGATTCTATAAACTTTCGCTACCTGATGATGGCTTCGATTGACTTAAAATGTACAAGTAAAGAACAGAAATATGTTAATTGTTTAATACGTTGCTGGTGTGATTTTTTTCAAATATTATATGTAGATTTTATACTAACCAAATAATAAAAGTTTACAGTGTGAATAATCATAATGACAGAAATAGATTTATCATCGAATGTTACAATTTAAATCCCAAAATAAAAGCTGTTTTTGTGAATAATTAGTGTAATCCCGTGTAAAGCTAAAGCAGTTTAAACCAGCTGTGGTTGCTGGCCTCACTAGCTAACGAAATTACGAGCACAAATATTTTATATCCCACCCACCTATACACGTACAATGGTATTGATGTGTATTGGTAAGTAGTATTGATATGGGTACAAATCACAACTACCGTATGGGTGGATTTAATTCATATTATGACATTTAAATTAATATTATGGTTGTTAAAAATCACCTGTAACTTAGTTTAAAAAAAAGTAAAGTAACGTAGTTTTTATGACAATTGTTACATTAAATGGCTTGTGTAATTGGCCAATAAGTGGATAAATGAATATATAATAAGTGGGTTTACACCTAAATAGTATACCATAATCTATTTCTACTGGCATTCCTATATATTCTTAATTTATTACAATGTAGTATCTCTCGTATTTTACTTATTTGCATTTTAGAAAATGGACCTATTATATTTTGAATAACTTTATACTTTATTTGAACAATGTTTTTTAAGTTATATAGTACATTTTTAATTATCTTCAGTAGTAATTTGTGTTTAAATGGTTTATATATTGATCTTAAAAATGAAACTAAAAATTTTATTAGATGAATTGTTATTTTAAAACGTATAAATTATAAACAAACCTTCCATAATTATTATAAGAAGTGATAGGTGTAATTAGAATATCTGTCTATTATTAGGCAAAAAAATATCAACTGCATTAAAGCAAAATATCTGTATTCATTACATTCGTGTCTTAAAGAGTGATAGTAATAATGACTTAACCAAAGAAAACTAACGCATAAATTGAAGTTCATGACTACTTTGTAGTATACGTGCAACTGATAGTAATTCGTTTCCTTGTTGATTTAAACTTCACTAATTATACACTTTTAAAAACAAATCATATTATATGATTTAGTTTCTGTTTACATCGATAAATTTAAAATAAACTTCATTTTATCACTTTTGAACGTTTAAATATGTGATAAAAACTCGAACATAAAAAATGTTATACATTATTACAAACATATCTATTCCATTTTCTAGTGTTCTAATACGGTGAGTCCCAGTCGTTCTTATGTTACATTTCTTAAACATTCCTTAGTGTAATAGATAAACAATATCCATTAGATAAAAAAAACAATGTTTTGAAATACTGTCGAACTGTATTTTAAATACTTAAAACCTATTTGGTCCTATTACGTAACTCACAGTATGACAAAAATAAAACGCGTTAGTTCACAAAATAAGATTTCAAATAATTTCAAGATCTGTGTTTCTTTTCGCTCTAAAACAAAAGTTCTAATAATCACTATACACAATTCCATTTAAACGTGTGCTTCTATGTATAAAATTTATAAATGTAAACCATACTCTCCAATATAATCATTGCACCAACATTATCCCTTTGGTCAAAAGAGATTAAAATTATAAGTACAACAATGAATATGATTAAAAAAGTACAACTGGAGAGCTAGTGGCCGAGTGGTCATAGGCTTCGGATTTTACTTGAGTAAGAGATAACTCAAGGTCGAATCATAGTCTTAAACGTGTGTACAATCATCATCTTACTCTGCACAGGTTATGCCTCTTATTCTGTCCGATTAACTTCCATCTCTAAACAATGGTCTATGGAGAACGGGTAGAGTAAGGAGAAAGAGGACATTGCCCTATTGTTAAAAAAATATTAATAATATTTAAAAAGTTTAAAAATGATACCTACATTTCTAAACATTCTATATGCTTAAGCCACAATTATATATTTGCGATATACTTTTTCATACTCCCATTATTTGGATCGAATTATTTCGATAATAAATTCCATTCGTGCATGTTTCGTTTAGTAATAAATTAATTTAACTATATGATACATTTAATTTACTGACATAAACAGTATTTGCTTGATTGTAAAGCAATAGAATCCGTAGTATTATTTAACAAGAATATGTAAATACAGTTGTAACTCTTAAAACATTTATTTAATACATTGTAACGGTGTAATATTTGTATTTTAAGTATGTTTGTACATGATTATTAAAAACAATTATGACGTGTAATGTTTTTAATTTTCACTGAACATTATAATACAAATCTAGTTTCTTAAATTTAATATTTTTGTACAATTAGATTTATTTTAATTCAATAGCCTTTTCATAAACGGAAGAATAAAAAGGAGAGAACGAAATTCAATACGATTTTAAATCGAGATTTTTACATTTTTATACAATCAAACATTTAATACATTATCTTAGTTAATATCTTGTTTATATTTTGAATATGGAAAGTTATGGACATGAGTATAAGTAAACTGTTAAAATATACGTTAATGTAAGATAAATAGGTGGCGTACTTATTATGCATGAGATAAGATACCATTAGAAGGATTTTTATCAACATATTAGTAATATTTAAATTATTGGAAGAGTCAATACCACTATACATGTATGGGTGGGTCCATACCACTTTACGGGTTATATTGGGTGGGTCAATACACTTTACGTGTATGGGAGAGTAATACGACTGTACATGTTTGAGTAGCACAATACCACCGTACATGTATGGGTGAGTATAATACCATTGTAAGAATAAGGGTGGATGGATGGGTTAAAACCACGGTATATGAACGGGTGAATTTTCTGTCCTTTTTATCGTAATACATTATAACAATGTAAATTATAATGTTATAATGTTAATGTAAAAATTATGTATTTTTCTGTATAAATCATAATGGATGAGAATTGGCAACTGTATTACCAATGTCTTAATTGGGTTCGGGTAAGGGGTAAACACCACAGTACATGTATGTATTAATTAAAATTCCAGTAAATATATTTATATTCATGACTGAACTACGCATTCTACCCCTTCTATTACTTGTGTATGTTTTATACAATACAGTCGTATAAGCGATTACAAAAGTTAGAGATGTCACTTCAGGAGAGCTAAAATTTATAAATAATATTATATATAAACATATTAGGAATATACTTCTTTGATATTGTACTATTTTTTTATTATTTTACATTACTTTATAACTAATAATAAATATGTTCAAATTCTAGTAGGATTAAAGTATACACAGTTTCCTATTTTTGCCCTTTTGATAAGAACCAAATAACAAATTATAGTAGTTAATTTTTATATAATAAATACAGCGTTACAAAATATTCTATATAAAATTAGCATTCTATATCTGTGCTACCATATTTAAAATGCGAGGCAATTTTGTACATAATGAATCCATAATGATATTTTACTTATTAATTGCAACATTATTGTGTGAGGAAAATTTAATTAAAATTTAAATAAATACTAAACATATATCTTATGTCACCAAAATTATAAAACATTCTCCTAAACATGTAAGAAATGCAAGACACACAATGGGTATGATTCCGTCTAAAGCGCTGTGCTATTATCGGACGGGCAGGAACAAAGACATGCCCTGGCAAGGAGGAAAACAACACTACTCCTTCAAGTCAACAGGAGTCTATTGTCTGCCGGCCTTTGTATACTCCCTTTTTTGTTGAAGTACAATTCTTCGGATATTTTAAAAATATTTTTGCTCTAGCTTGTGTGCTAGTTAAATATATATATATATATATATATATATATATATATATATATATATTCATTAGATTCAAAAGCATAAATATTAAATGTTATTCATTGATTATATGGTTATTGAGTGCAATTTTAATAAAAGTTTATGACGCCATTTAAAATTGAAAACTGCATTGAAATATGATGTATGCTACTTTTTGGTTGTATATAAATAAAATACTAAAAGAATTATCCAAATGTAGTTCTAAGGACCTTGAATATATTATTTTAAATAAGTTGTCCAAGCTATAATGTCTACTAGAAACAGTCATTTTATTATGAGTCATCCATTACGTGTAATGATGTGTGGGTGGTTCAATAAGCCTATGTGTATGGGTGGAGGGTAAATATTATCATACGAGTATAATATATTGAGTGTATCATATATAAAGTGTATAACAGGTTGGGTCAATACTACACTAATTTAACGCGTGCGTGGGTGAGTCAATACCAAAATGCTTGTATTCATTAGTGGGGGGGTTGACACATCCATACTTTTAAAGTGGTGGGTGGTAATATGGCACCAATATAAAAAAAAATCAATAAATTATTTAGAATGCTTTAGAGATATTTAAGATCCCTACTCAAGAATTAATATTGGTTCATTTGGTCGGTTTAGTTATAAAATAATTGTATTTATTTTGCTGTATAGATAAAATTGTTATGTCTCTAAATAAAATACATTTTTGCCCTTATAGAGTAGAATCCTAAATTTGTTACCTGTTTGCTTATTGTTTGAGTTAAACTATATAGTGATTATGTAATAAAAGTATAATTTCTAATTGTATATAACTATACAATTAATATTATTATTAATTACCCATTAAAAGGGATTGCTAAAACAAAACACCTAGCTCTTAGTAGTAGGCTGTTTTTTTCTTCTTCCCCAAAACCATTAATTCGTTTACTGTGTGCCAACTTCTCTTCATCTGGCAGTTTTTTTTTTTTTTTTTTTTTTTTTTTTTTTTTTTTTTTTATTCTTGTGAATGTAATCTAAACTCACCTAGAAGTATCACAGATTTTAATGTCCTCAATGGTACATATTACTTTGTAGGTCCTCCAAAGTTTATTAGTAAAAAACCTTATACTGCCGAATATTTTATGCTTAGTATCCTTTTTGTCAGTTTCATAACATTCATTCTAGCTATATGCGTACGGATTTTCACTCTGTGTTTTCTGTAAAGGTTCGTGTTGGTTTCTGTGGGTTGTATAGTTATTCAATGTGTTTTACCCAATATTCTTTACAAACACTACTCAATTGATTTTTCAGATTATTCTAGTTTTTCTTTCAATGTTTTAATGTTTGCCTGATCTTAATTCTTATTGTTTCTGATTTGTTCAATACCTATAGTAGATAACTTTGACTTAGTGTCATAATTTTTCACCTGTGGAAGTAAAAATGATTTTGAGTGGTCATGTGAGTTTCTTCGTTTCCTGTAATTTGATTCTTTCTTCATTTTACTTTCTGTTCGGACTAAATTTTTTTATAGTTTATCCTATTAACTTATTTTTTTTAATATTACTATATTTCTTTTTTTAAAGTGTTCCATAAGAATTCTGAAGCCAAGATATCATGGTGATCTAGAAGAGTTTTTATAGCGTGTTGTGGTTCTGTTCTGGTATTGCATAGTATAAAGATGCTATCTGCAATAAACTTTTTATAATATTTTATATTGTGTATATTTTCCTCCTTTTAAAGTAGTTAAATCATTCGACGGTTTTTTGCATTGACGCTTTTTTTATTTCAAAAGCCTCTCGGAATTTCCCTCTTAAGATGGTGTTATTTAGGGTTTCTCGGATCGTATACATTTTGGAATAGCTGTTAACTAGCCATATAATACACTGTCTTAATATGTTAACTTTATTCGTAGTTCAAGCTATATTCTATAACACAAAAACTTATTAATTTACACTACATATCATATTTACAATTGTTTAATGTAATGTACAAAATTTAAATGTAGTCTAAGGTAGTAGTTGCAAATAAATACGACATGTATTTTATACACATCGTAACGTTGCAATAGCTCCTTAACATTCCTTGAAACAGTTTAATCTTTGGACATATCCTATAATGTTGTACCAATAATATTAAAAAAAAACATGCTTTGTACACAATAGAAAAGATATGTATTATGGGGCTACATATCTTTTCTATTGTGATTTCCTTTCTTTTGTCTGTTTATAATTTCCATTTAACTAAGTGTTTTATCTGGTGTAAACAATAATACATCAAAACAAATATATATTTTCCAATGGTAAAATTGTCACACATTGTTTTAATAAATACTAATTTTTATTTAATAAATTGTACAACTAAGGCTGGTCCCAAACTATTAAACGTTTGGTAATAGGTAAATAATAGTATACATTATTTTCACTATTATCAATTAATTCTACAGTCACAAACCGACCAATACATGAAATAGTTCAAATATGATCCTTCCGTCATTTAATTCTAAAAAGTATCTCCATATCTTGAATTGCTTAGGCTATATAATTAATCAATCACTGTAACTTAGAGGGGCCCTTATTTTTATTCTGTATCTGTCTTTGTAATATGAATTAATGAAATAAATAATAAATGTTATGAATACAGTTTCAAGATAGTGATTTAATTTAAACAGCAGCAAATTTTTTTAGAGCTATTTGCACAAATAGAGATGGAAAGAAGAACTCAACAAATACAAGCCTGCAATCAGACTCCCTTAATGAGGCCAAGAAGGAGAACAGTTAAAAACGAGGCTCTTTTGTTAGCAGATTTATGTTTTCAAAGAACAGCACTTTTTATATTTAGGATTTTTTTACTTTTAAATAACGTATTCAACAATTATTATTATTATAAGGAGAAGTGTTTTTATTTGCAATTATAAACCTTTATTGTAACTTGCAGAATATAGATATGATATTTACTAAAAACTAATAATATGTATTCCTATAATTGGATATAGATGTTAACAAATATTCAGTACCAAACGAATTACTCTATTGTCAATATATTTTGACCGGAATATTTTAACAGAAAAATACTTATTTCATAAAAAGACAAAAGAATGGAATTGTTTTGATAATTTGTAGTCATTTAAGTTGTAGATAGTAAAATATTCAAGGTTTTGATGGTTTTAATTATATTACTTAAAAACTGCATAGAAGGTAAATGTTTTCTGATATACAATACAATTGTCATGTAGAAATAATGTTAACGTAAAGTACACTTTAACATATGTAGATGTAAAGCATTAACAGGTATTTTAAAATATTAGTAAGGTTTTTTTATCCATGCAGTTAATTCATATATATTTCATACATATTTAAAGGTTTTCATATATATTTTATACATTTTATAATTTTGTTATAAATACTAAAAATGCATAGTACATTACGGTAGTTCTCTTTTATTACTATTGTATATATTTAATATCTCAGTTAAATACATTACTTTTTTTGCCTATATCAACAAATGATTTTATTCTATACACATGATATAAGACTGAGAAGATTAATAAATTAATTTAAACAAATATTAAAATTAGCATATCGTTTGAGCAAATATTTCCACATAACAAGTTTGGCTTCAACATATTTTGTTATGAATAACCTATAAAGTGAGGTTATGTTTCGTTATAATATTTTAAAGGAAATATAATATAGATAAGTAAATGCAGTAATTGTCACAAAATAGGGATGACTAATCATTAGAAAGTGTCACTGAGGGGTCAAAACGATAACTCAACAACAAATGAACAGCCAGTGGTTAACAGCTGATACTTCTTAAATCTTGAATCCCTTAATACCAACTCAATACCACTGTACGTGTATGGGTGGGTGGTTGGGTCAATACCACTGTACGTGTATGGGTGGGCGGGAGGGTCAATACCACTGTACGTGTATGGGTGGGCGGGTGTGTAAATACCACTGTACGTGTATGGGTGGGCGGGTGTGTCAATACCACTGTACATGTATGGGTGGGCGGTTGGGTCAATACCACTGTACGTGTATGGGTGGGCGGGAGGATCAATACCACTGTCGGTATATGATTGGGCGTGACGGCATTGTCACTGTCTACGTATGGGTGGGTAGGAGGGCCTTTACCACTGTCCATGTATGGGTGGGCGGGAGAGCATTGCTACTGTCTATGTCTGGGTAGGTAGGTGGGCCATTACCATTGTGCGTGTATGGGTGGGTGGGAGGGCCATTACCACTGTCCGTTATGGGTGAGCGGAAGAGCATTGCCCCCCACTGATATGGGCACAGCTTATGTAACAGAACAATACGATTTGAACTCAACACCTCGCGTGTATGGGGTCTTGGGTGAGTCAGTACCATCGTGCGTGTATTGGTGGGTGGATGGGTCAGTACCACAGTACGTGTATGGGAGGGAGGGTGGGTAAATACCACCTCACGTGTATGGGGTCTTAGGTATGTCAATGCCATCGAGCATATATTGGTGGGTGTATGGATCAATACCGCAGTACTTGTATGGGAGGGTGGGTGGGTGAATACCAACTCATGTGTATGGGGTCTTGGGTATGTAAATGTCATCGTGCGTTTATTGGTGGGTAATTGGGTCAGTACCACAGTACGTGTATGGTAGGGTGCGTGGGTGAATGCCACCTCACGTTTATGGGGTCTTGGGTATGTCAATACCACTGTGCGTGTATTGGTGGGTAGATGGGTCAGTACCACAGTACGTGTATGGGAGGGTGGGTGGGTGAATACCACCTCACATGTATGGGGTTTTAGGTATGTCAATACCATCGTGCGTGTATTGGTGGGTGGATGGGTTAGTACCACAGTACGTGTATGGGAGGGTGGGTTGATGGGTGACTACAACCTCATGTGTATGGAGTCTTGGGTATGTCAATGCCATCGTGCGTTTATTGGTGGGTGGAAGGGTTAGTACCACAGTACGCGTTTGGGAGGGTGGGTGGTTGAATACCACCTTACGTTTATGGGGTCTTGGGTATGTCAATACCATCGTGTGTCTATTGGTGGGTGGAAGGGTTAGTACCACAGTAAGTGTTTGGGAGGGTGGGTGGGTGAATACCACCTTACGTTTATGGGGTCTTGGGTATGTCAATACCATTGTGCGTTTATTGGTGGGTGGATGGGTCAGTACACAATACGTGTAAAGGAAGGTGGGTATCTTAAAATTTGTATACCTTTTATTGTGATCAAACTGAGATACTTCAGTTTATAAAGCTGGGCTTCAACCAACTACATTATGACCAACTGTACCAACTAAAATTAAAATTCAGAAGATGAAATTGTGTTGTATTAATGCTAGTAACTATTTTTAAACTGAATGCACAAACTAAGTAAGTGCTTAATTTTACTGCCAACAGTTTTTGTTAAATCATAAGTCTAGTGTGTCCTGCAAGGATAATTTATTGCCTAAAACCTAGGTATCAGTTTTAAAAGAATTTGTACCTATTTAGAGGGATTCCTGTGTTACTAATTACAATTAACACCTCACAAAGTTGTATTACCCAATAAATTGTAATATTTTGGAATAAAGTAAAATTTTTATAAACGTTATCATAACAAAATTTCTTTACATTACTATCACTAATATTTATAAATTGATTATAAGCACAAAATTAAACCCACCAAACAAAGTGTTTGAAGAAATATATAAATATATTTGATTAAATATTTGTATAAGTAAAAAAATTAGATCATGGATTTCCTGGAAAATATAAAAATATCTGGAAAATCATTTGCATCTAGTTTTTCTGTGCAATTTTTCAAAACTAAATAAAAGTTAATTTTCCTAATAACGTTGTAAATACATAATTTATCATCCTTATAATAGTCAAGCGTAGGCTCGTTCATGTAACATAAACGATATTCAGAGCTGAATCGTATGATTGCCTATCTTTATGCCTATTTATTCAGTTCTTTCATAATTACGTATACTTTTTCACTAGACTAGGTTCTTCCGGTGCTATTCCCGTTACAACCTGGCTAACTTAAACGTAACAGTTACAGTGAAAGATCGTCTTATTGTACCAGATGAAGTTAGGGCTAAGAAAAGCTCTCTGACACTTAACCTTGGGACCAATGTCGTAAGGGTGACCTCTGAACACCACCAGTGGCCGGACTGATGCAAAATATGAAATCAGTCAACAAAACACAGAGTGTGTTATTAGGTAGACCAAATACTCAATGCAATGCTAAAATAAAAGCAAAATACGAAAAAAATCAACAGAGCATAGGTCAGGTTACTAACAAAGTATTCAATAAGACACGAAGTAAATGCAAAAATATTAAACAATTTAACAAAACTTTAAGTAGGTTATTAAATAAACAAAATATTCAACTTATCCAACCAGCTTCCAATTCCTCTGATGCGGAGGGAAGGAGTCCTCGCACCAGTACACTCACGAGATCAACTCTCCAGGACTGTCAGAGACAAACTGAATCCTTGCAGTAAGCCGATCCGTGACGAGTTGTGGGAAGTAGCCTCCTCCAAGCGATGCCTAGGTGGACTGCGCAAGATGATTGCGGGGAGGGGGTGTTGTAATCATACCTTTGTTTTTGAACAACTGTGTTGTGTTTTAAAGTATGTTTTTGTTTTTTCTTAGAACTTAGGCTTAAGCGGTCGGTGTCGTGTCTAGAATCTACATTTTCCGGTGCCAACTGCGTCAAGACTCTCAGAGAAACCACTGAGGATGCCACATCACAGTATGGGCGAAACTTCTGGTGACCTTGTAAATATTGTAGATAGTACCTTGACGTAGTTGTCACCGGAAAATGTAGATTCCAATTGTGTTTTTGTTTGATATTTCCTCACGACGAGCCACCAAGCTAGTGTTCCGTGGGATAAGGTATAAACACCCTCCAAGCGGATCTAGAGACATGGGCGTCTGAGATTGTATCCCGGCACATCTATTTAAACACCTGATCTATGCTTTGTTGATTTTTTTCATGTTTTGCATTTATTTTTGTATGCCATTGACTATTTGGTCTATTTAATAACTTACTCTGTGTTTTGTTGACTGATTTCATATTTTGCATTTCTTTTGTATTTCACATTGTGTATTATATTTTGTATAAATATGCTATGTGTGATAGTTTTTTTAAGAACTTTAAACTGTCAACAATAGTCCGTAGTGTAGTATTATGTCTTTTCTGCTTTAGTATGGGTTAAGGATAAAAAAAGTTTTAGATGTATGCTAAGTTAGTTAGTACACCTGAAGACGGCTGGAGTTTGTTATACCTGTAGAAACGTTGTGTTTGTTTCTTAAACACTCAAAGCATTGGAAATCTCCAAATATTATATACATATTATATATTGTTCGATTCATTTGATAATTTTAAATAAGTAAGTCTATTAGGCACATGGGAAAGGACGTATTATTGTTGATATATAATTTTTACTTTTTTCGTTAATTCAATGTTACCTTCTCTATTTTGAGCTATAGTATCATCCCCATAGAGGTATAGAAAGTTATTTATAATATATAATTAGTTTTACTGAGTGTTGACGCTGTATTGATATAACGCGTCGTAGCACGTATTTTACTTAGTTTGAAAAATCAAAAATATAAACAAATATAATTCACAATACGGGGAAAGCTTACATACATGGGGTGACAACATCTGATTTATGACTAGACATAAAGTACTTGTCGACGGTAACACGTCGAGTTACCGTCGGTTTGATGACAGTGTTGCATGACTTATGACGTCGGTGGTAACGTATGACTACTTTTGTCTCATACCCTGATCTGCTTCGTGATTTGACAGCTATAAAATAGTGGAAAACATATATTGTTTTAATATAGTGTAAATTTGGAAAAAGGAATTAAAAATAAGATAGATAATTAAGAATAAACTAATAAAAAATTAAATATAAAAAAATAATTAAAAATAGAAAATAAAAAATAAACTAATTAAAATAAATTGTTTTGAAAAGTGATGTAAAACTATAAACGTCAACCAGGCAATAATTGAAAGGGCGTTTGACAATGATAATTTTGTTTGTGTGTAACTGGGTTAATTTAGCTACACTTTGCTGTGGATTATTCTGATATTATCATTTAGGTATATATTTACTTCACTTGTTAGTAATATATATATAGATTATTTACTTCATCTAATATAAAAAAATGACTTTATGTTCTGTTCATAAATAAAACTCCTACCGTAACTCTAAAAAACTGTCAGAATACGATTCGGGTACACTATACACATAAACAAGCTGACATGAATCACATTGGCATTTTTTCAGTACTGACATATATTTTGGTTTGTAATATGCAGGTAGATTGGAACATGCTTCATACTCTGCTTCCTTTTACAATATTGGAAAAACGAAGTTAATCATTTCTCTACTGTTGGATGTCTCTGTGCACAAACATAAGAGAGTTTGAGTTTTAAATAAATATCTAACTTTTTTACAAAAATTTTTTGTATAGATTTCCAAAACCAGGGCAAAACATATTATAGAAAACCCAACAACAAATTTAAATTAATTAAAAGTGTTTTTTTAACTACACAAAACAATAATAATAAAAAATGTAACCATGTTACTTGCTTCCTACATGATAGTTTGTTTTGGTATTGTACAAGATTATCAAAGTCACCTTATTGGACAACATGTTTTTTTTATAATTGTAGAATATGGACTTTAGTATTTTATGATATACCCTAGTACACGTCATATAAGTATTACAATATAACAGTGTCAAATATTACGAGGTAGTAATAGAAATGTGTTAGAAAGTCCAGGTATGTCACATTTTACTATATTTCAAAGTATATAAAATTATAAATTTAGTTTTCAGTCAACCATAAATAGTCACTTTATGTAAAACCTCCTGAGTCCTGGTTATAAATGACTGTTTGTAGTCTATAAAGCTAAGTATCACTATACAAGTACAACATGCAACATGTCCCTGAGTTCTGAACAGAAAATCGCGTCTATAGTACTAAAAGATTAAGCTGGGTTGACACGATACGAGCGTAACCGAACCGAGTACAAATTTGGTGCTCGGTCCAAGTGCATTCGGACATGCGATCAAATGGCAGAGTTGACATGGTGGATTGTGCTCGGATTGATGCCAGACTGTTTGAATAAAATAAAATGTTATATTCTTAAAAAAATGGCTGAAATATTACTGAGAAGATGTATAACTGCTGTTGCATTACATAACAACCATTAGACTACAGTTTTTAAAAACATAAACATAACCTAAACGAAACTAATGAAATAACGGAACTGAAAAAAAAACTATTCGGATCACTCGAATACGAATAAGTAGAGTGCTGTCCGGCTTCACTCCTACCGAGTTTATTCGGACCAAGTTACTCAGAACATGTGTTTACACGTTACGAGTGGCATCCGAGTTCGATCGGACTGAACTAGGATGTTGCGCACGCATCATTCGGATGCCACTCGTAAAGTGTAAACTCATGTTCCGAGTAATTTGGTCCGAATACACTCGGTAGGACAGTTCTCTACTTATTCGTATACTAGTGATCCAAATCGTTTTGTTTTTATTTATGGTTCTGCTATTTCATTAGTTTAGGTTATGTTTATGTTTTTCTAAAACTGTAATGTAATGGTTGTTGTCTAATGCATCAGCAGCTATACCTTTTCTCAGTATCATTTCAGTCATCATTTTGAGAGTACTAGATTTTATTTTATTCAAATAGTCTAGCATTAGTCTGAGCACAATCCGTCATGTCAATTCTGCCATCCGATCGCATGTCTAAATCTGCTTGGATCACGTACCAAAATTATACTCGGTCCGGGTACGCTCGTACCGTGTCAATCCAAGTTTAATGTTTTAATATAAGGTCACATTGTTCGAAAAATAATCCAGATCTCTAATAGTTGCTTTGTTAGGCAACATATGGCAGCATGATATCTTTTCTTATTCAAACATATTGTTTTATCAGGACTCAAGACCTATTTTAAAAAAGTACGTATAGAAAGAAATTAGGCTTTCACTACTACAAATCTCTATGAGCAGTAGTGAGTACCATGCTCAGGTACTCACTACTTCATAAAATGTGTCCTTATATAAGTACAAAGGCAATCAGGAGGTAAATAAATATAATTTTTTTTGTTTAGTTATTCACAATTTTTAAAAGTACTTGTTTTAAGCTACTTTCTATGTGTTAATACTTCAGTTGTATTACACGATCCGGTCGGCACTGGTGGTGCAGCTGTAACCCAGCTACTTGGGGACAAAGTGTTGAGGATACTTGTAGGCGATAGATTCTATACTTGGGTCTCCTAAAACTGACACACCGTCCACTCAATTATTGCCATCAATGTGTGAACTACTAGATAGATCTGGGGTGTCCAAGTTGGATGGTAATACAGGTTCAGATGTTGTGTAGGGAAGAGAACTGGGTTTCACGCTTGTCAAATAACTATGTGGTTCGGATTCTATGGCTAGCTGTAGGTCCTTAGTTGGTCTGGATAAGGACCAAATAAATAAATAAATGGCTCTTTCTGAGGAACTGTTGACCTTAGTTAGAAACAATGACGACAACTACACTCATCACACTCATTTTCTACTTATAATCTCCCATATCTTGACAATCGGCGTCTTAATAGTGAATAACGAATCCTTCCATCAATCACTTGTATTCTCTTCAAATACCCATTTCGTTAGTCTTCATTTTATTCTTATTATTTATAGCATTAAAGAACTAGTTCTTAGTATAAAAACAGTTAATCTCTTCGTATGATTAGTTTGGATTGTAATGTGAATTACTTTCATGATACCCATGACAGTTAACTCCATGAAATGGAATTTTACGCTGAGTAATGAATAATTTTTCAACAATTTTCATAAGTCCTGGATTGCATTAGGTTCTACTGTTTAAGGTAATCATTCATTTTCAAATAAAATGATAAGCCCTTATTCCTTATCACAGAATTTATTCCGAGTGTTAAATACAATTCGTTTTAATGTATAGCAATAACTATGAAACATTTTAATAGAACATTGTGTATTAAATATGAATGGTAATACATTAAAATTAAGTATAAAAGATGACATAATGGTGTTGGTTAGGTGGTAGTGTTTACAATACTTTTCGTTGAATATGCATCCACATATTTAAATATTCGTAAATAGTACCACTAGGAAACATTTTTAATTTGTTTAAATCCATCATCCGAGTTATAATTATACAATGTTGGATCCTAATTGTTATAATGTCTTTGTACAAAACATAATTCTAAACAATAACATGCGATAGCTTCTAAAAGCAACGTTACTATTTTTAAATAAATAATTTACAATATGTTAATTTCCCTCTCCAACCACTATATGCAATGCTCACAAGCAGTTAGAATTATTGTTGGCAAAGCTGAGCATGTATGAGATGAGATTTCTAAAGCCATGAGATTTGCAGCTGGGTTTGTGAGGATCATGAAATTAATCACAGAAAGCTCAGAGAACTGAAAGTCATTAATCAGATCTCCCTCCTCTTACAAACAACCCAATTCTAAATTTATCCTCGAGATTAAAAGGTTTATATTTTCATATTATTTCGATGGAACAGTTTTTATTAGGAGTGTAAATATAAGATCATAATAGCAACAGTCTTTTTGCTGAATTATTAAAAAGACAAATTCACAATATACAGTTTTTAAGTCATCCAATTGTTACAAGAATACTTTGATAACCCTTAGCTGTACTTTAACTATACATGTAAGGGATCTAGCTGTTTTAAAATACGTCAACCTAGACAACGCTTATTATTACGAGAAGTTGGGTATTCACCTACAGAATTCAGCAAAGTGAGCTTAGAGACATTATCGTTAACTTGAGAAACATTCAGCAGCTACTCACCAACTTACCTAAACAAGTATGTAGGTATTTGCCTACCCCCCCTCACCCAGCCCAACACATACGGTAATATTAGAAAATAACGATTATTTTTTTAAGTTGATTTTATTTTGAAAAATAATACTAAATGCATTCTAACATAGACAGAAAGAAATTACAGGATTTAATCGGCATTTGAATTCTTTAGTGACTTACTGTTCGTTTGATCATGTAGTTTGGATTTGTATAACAATTTGTTACTTATTTGATTATATATTTTTTACTATAGTTTACAATTATTTTTTGTAAAATTAGATTATAATCGCTGTTGAATCTTAACTTCTTATTAAATAAAATTCATACATTTGAAATCATATTTACGATAAACATAAATGAAACAACAATCATAAACTATTACTACATTATTTAAAAAAAATAAAACATAATTGAATATGGTTATGTAATCTATAATGTAGAAAAATAATTATGAAATAATAAAAAATACCTCAGTTATTATAAGGCTACTTAGTGTTACGACAAACTAATTTAGGACACAGACATACATAGAGTTGATGAGGGTGGGATTTCCGTTAATGCCGCACATCACAAACAAGATTGGATACAATATTTCAGGTGTGACAATTTTCTCGTAGCTATGGCTCTTTTACGTACGTTGCATACCCCACCTTAAAATTGAGTGCTAAAGACATTTCTTAATGTGTTTGCCTTTGGCAAGTGTAATAAAAATTGTTGAAGGAACTTAAAAAGTAATTAAACCGGAATTAATATAGTACTTACAATAATAATATTATATAACGTTTTATATTAAAAAAAATATTAAATTTATATTTTATTTACATGTAATATATCTTGTTTTTAACTCTTTTCCAACAATGAAGTTTTTATTTCAATTTATAAAAATTTGCAATCATTACATTTATTTTATATGAAACTTAATAATGCAGCAAAATAAATTAAACTGCCTGTATAGCAAAACATTTCCTTACAACTATAACAAGTAAAATATTTGTTTTTAATTTGTTAAATAAATCGAAGTTTCAATTACATACAAATTTATTACCATTTATATGAAAATGCTACTATATATTCTTGTGTACTATATTTTGTATCTATATATTTTTCTAGTAGGTATCAAATACATTACTTTAAATTGTTCTCTTTCCACTCTGTACTAAGGCAATAGAAACCTGTAAATACAATTTATTTGTGTGAATATACAAAATATAGTTTATATATTCATGTGCTGTCATTGTTGTTTAGGTTAGATTATTATGAACTTTTCTTCGTGAGTTAAGATACTGAAAGGAAACCAAATAACTACGAGCTACCGAAAAATTAACCTAAATCAAGGTCAATGTGATACTATTAAACAGAAATCATTAAATAAATATGTAATATGTCTCTATATACTTTAAAATATAATTTTAGATTTAGATAGATAACTTTTATTTTATGTGGCTGGAAATGCAGCCACCATCGAATTATAATATATTCATTATCTATTTTAATTTAAAAACCTTTTTGTGTTGTATTTAAACACCAAACCATCTACTTTTCTATACCAATAACTTAATTTAAATGCAGTTCAAACTGAAAATCTTTAATAAAGCCGTTGTATAAGCCAATGTAAACTGAGCTTATTTTTTCTCACCAAACATTCTTAAAGAATTTAATTTTAATTATTTGCCGAACCTTATAGCCCTGTTGATTAAGCTTAATTTATGTAGCTCTAAATGTTTCTAACCATACTCTACAATGAAGACAAACAGGAAAATGTAAGCCAATAAGAATTATGACCTCGGTGTGCTAACCCTACCTGGACTTGACACCATTTGCAGCTGACACTGCACGCAAATTTATTAAAGTGCCACCTAAGCCATGAAGGTGCTAAATCCTTACCTCCCTTCTGCTCAGTGAAAATGAAATAGCAAAATTATAGTTATTATGAATGAAAGGGAAATTAACCCTTTCATTGTGATGTATGGTTACAACATTGTTATAACTAAATTAATAAAAACAACTATTTATAAAATTATGTACCATTAAATTATTCTCACACATATTTCTCAATACAACGCCAAAAAATAATAAAAACCCCATAATCGTAAAATATTACATTTGAAACGTCTATTCTTTAAATTTAATATAGGATTTACTAGTCCTAACCTCGCCATTTGTACACTTTTTTACAATATCATTTTTCATTTCATTTAATTTCCTTAAAGGATGTTGATATGCAATAAGACTGTGTAAATTTCTGGATTATCCCATTTACTGGGTGTCGGTTTCACGTTTTTGCTATCTCAGCTGTGAATAAAATTACAAAACAGACCATCATTTACGAATTGGCTTTAACATGTAAGATTCGATCCAATAAGAGAAGGATTCCGTATATTTACCCTAATTATTATCTTGTACAAATTTTTGTAAATCGGTAAGATTTAGTAAGTGTAGAAAAGATCTTGAAATATTAAATGTAATACTACATAATTTATATGAAGATTTTTGTTGCAAGATAATGTGAATAATACAATATTTATGTTTCTAAGTTTTATATATATATGTTTTTATTTATTTTTTTTAACAGGTCACACCCTATTGAGTGTATAAGAAATAATGCTATTTTTTAATGCTTAATATTTATTTCAAGTTAAACAGTAAAACTAACAGCTTATCTTTTATTTCAATAACATATTTTTCTACAAAGTAAACCGAAATAAGCATACTTCAGAAATAAAATGGTCCAAACACTATGCTTTGGAACTTGATAGTCTACTGCAAAAAGGAAAGACAACACTTCCTTCAGTCTAGAGCCCTTTAGATTCCTTATACCAATCCTGTACAAGAATGCTTCTAAAGAGACATTGTTTGTATTTATGTCCAGCTGTGTGTACGTTTCATGATCGTTTTAATAGTATGGATAGTAAATTTAAAATGTATTCAAAGTTGTACAAGTTATTGTATTATAATGTATCCGTATACATATAGAAAGACCCGACTATATTATTATAACAATATTTGTACATTTGTTTTCTAAATAATGTATTTCAATTGATGTTGTGTTGTTCATGAATTAAGCATATAAACATGAATTTCAGATATTTTCAAAGTAAATAAACCATAGAATAAATAAGTACAACTGAATATGTCAAACCTTGAAAATATAAATTAACATTAAACGTATAAATATAAGTTTAAAATTAAATTAATAAAAACACAAACAGCCATATACTACATGCTACCATAAGTTACCTTCCATTTATATAAATTATTTATGATAGAAGATATAAATAATTTAAAAAATTTAAAGGTTAAATATATTGCTTGTTGAGGTAACATAGAGCTACCATAAAAAATTTCAAAATTTGATTTAAATTTAATATACTTTACCATTTATTAAATTGAAATTATGTAATAATTTTTAAAAATGTCTCTAGCTGATTCGTATCTGAGAGATCAGGTAATTTTATAATAATAAAACGTCTTTGATACATAATTAATCTTATAATAACTAATTTAAAGAAAACAAGAATGAATCAACAAATATCAAGCAAACGTAATTACGAGTATAAAAACACACTTAGTATGTTGTGATATGTAATTGTACATCTTTCTATAATTTATTCATCCAACCCTAAAAATTATTAATAGAAATATATTGGTAATTATTATTGGAAAATACTTGTTGTATACGTCTGCTTTTAACCAGATACAATAATTAAACGAATATACCGAACTCTTTAGGAACAGTAACGGTCTTAAAATATTTATAAATGTTGTCTCTAAGTCAGTTTTTGTTCATTCAATTTCATCACTTAAAAAGTAAATAATTTTTAATTAACGTATATCGTATTATTTTTTCCATGAAAAAATAGACCAATATTTAAACATTTTATGCGTATGCTTTTCCAATAAGAAAGGTATTTTATTTAGAAACTTTACTTATAATACAAAATATTATTATTTTTTATTAAATGTGAATTGTTGAATAGGAGTCATTTTGCTATATTGTTTTATGATAATATGACAAAAATATGTAGTATTTTGTTTACTTTTATATTAATATTAAGAATATAATAAAAGATTTCTGTCGCTATATAAAGGTCTCACGTATTAAAGTGTATGACTATTGTGATGGATTTTTTTTATTTAAAAATATGTAATACTCTAATATAAGTTCCATCTTTCGTATATAAGACGTATGTTTACAAGAATATTCAACTTATATAGCTCAGTTTAATGACTGAGTAGTAAAATAATTATAAATGCCACTGTGTTTATGTGCTTAAAACGATACGACTACTCTAGATTTTATGGATCTAACTTTAATATTGAGTAACAAAGATCTACATTCTACATTGCTTGGTTTTATATTCAAAGATAGTAGAGAACAATTTTACAATATATACGTTTAAAAAAAATACATAATTATAAAAAGGAAATTAAATACTTTTCTCATGTGTAGTGAATGAGTTTTTTTTCATTTGCTGGTTTCCATAGTTATTACAATTTATTTAAAAAATCTTACTCCAATGTATTTTAAATGTAATTGATTTTTAAATAATAATGAAATACACTAACCATTTTTATTTTAGTTTACAACCAATAAAAATTAATAAATTATAAATTTTAAAATAAACTAAAAACCATATAAATTAAACAATCACCCTTTTGTGTATAATTTTTATTTATTTTTAATATTATGATTTGCATTAAGAACGTAAGGTTTTTTTTATATGATGGATAATTAGTAATATATACGAATAAGTCTAATACATTTATTTTGTTCCAACTTTTTTCATGACAATTAATGGGTGAATTAAATTTCTTAACTTACTTTTTTGACAATAAAAAATATTTAGCGTAAAAGGAATCATTTTTTTGACCATAATTTATCCTTACCATAATCATTTCCTGTAATTTTGCCACATGAAGTGAAGGCAAATAATGTGTTACCATTTTATTTTTAGAAAATAAAATTTTGTAAGACAATATTTTGGTATGAATTTAATTAATGTCTTGTTGTGTAGTTCAGATTTTGTAACAGGAACATTACAATCGAAGAGTACACTTCGTGGTAATATAATCGTATAAATAGACTAGAACATGTTTATACTCTTGTGTATATTTGAAAATGTATAATTATTAATGTGATATTAAAATAGTATAGCAATTTGAAAAATCTGCTTAAGGAAATGTAATTCCTTACTTGTTAATTAGGTTGATTGTTCATACAATTATGAGTTTTACTGTGCCAAAGAGTGTAATTTAAAAAAAGAGTATTGCAGCTGTTAAATTACTACAACTCATTTGCTCGTATATTGGAGCTATTAATAGCAGAGAAATAACGATAGTGGATACACAGAACAGTAAAATACATAGCTAATACATCAACAAATGTTACACTTAATACTAACCTAAATTACATAATGATATATAGTGTTGTCGAGTCAAGGTAAGTTACGGGCTTTAGTCCTCCCCCAGGATACCGATAAGGGTGGCGAGAATATGTAGGGTGGACAGATACCTACATCGTTACATCCGATAAATTAACTAAATACTGACATTATTTATTTTGAAAGTACTATATCGTAATATTATTTAATAGTTTGTTTGGAATCTCGTATAATCTCTAAACAAAACAAGTTTTAAAATATATTTTAAGACCATATACATATCTTGAATCATCACTAAACTATACTTTTTTTTTTTTTTTGTCTGCAAACATTAGTTTAAATAAATACTAAGCTGGTATAGGCCTAAAAAGCACTGTATTTGGTAAAGTTTGATATAATGTTTTGTAGGTGTAGCATCCTTATAATACAGGAAAGCAAATAAAAACTAAACCTGGACTCTAAAGTTTATGAGCCCACCAGTGGATATTTTGTTTATTTATTCAGGTTTGTATAACATTAAATCTTGCTCGACCAAATGTCAATAACTCAACCACTTCAATTCAATAAAAATAGCTTGTATTCATTCATAAATTAAAATGGTCTATTCATTTATTTAACTTGTTCATTAATGCATAACAATTAATACACTTTTAAAATATAATACAATATAGTGTAATGGTATGTTGCATTACCTTCTTAATTTAAAAGTTTTAAGCAAATTTAATTTTCAAGTATTCAAAGCCTTAAAGAGGTCTTCCTATATTTTAACTAACTCTGAGGAAATGTTTTTTTTAGGTTTTTGTTTGTTTCTTATATAATTTGAAAGACAATATTTTTACACAGTACAGTAATGATATTAATTTAGTACCTTTTGTTTTTAAAATGAAATATTAGGCCTATATGTTCCTTTTTATGCTTTTAATTTAGTGAGTATTCTTCAATACATTTATATTAAATTTTTTTTAGATGTAATCCGGTACTAATTGAAATGCTATTGTGATTGATAAAAACTAAATTGTTATTCCAGTGATTCGAAGTAAAAGAAAATCATTATTAATTATTTTCAATATTCCTATTTAATATTCACTTCATTTTTAGTATTTTTATTCATATTCATTCAAATAGAGTAAAATTTAATTTAAACAATTTTCAATATTATATATACATAGCTCTTTCCCAACCTAAGGCAACATAATCTGCGATGAAGTAAAGTATGTCAAGTTATGAAAATAAAATAGAAGATTCATAAGGCGTCACAACATACCTCGTGGCTTGGATTCATAAAGTCAATTGAAAAAAGATAAATCACAATGTTTCAGAACTTGATACTTCTAAGTTTAACAGTAAATATGATCCTGCCGTCAGTCTAGGGCCCTTAAATCTCTTGTTGTCGGTTATATTTGAGGATGCCTCCAAACATGCTTTCAAAAATGTTATATGCTATATTGCTATGTTCGTTTAGCTTTATGTAATTAACCCTAATTAACCAAATATAAAATTTATGTTGGATATACTGTTAGTACAGACTTGAATGAACGCGGAAAAATCCAGCGTACAGCCAACCATCACAAATAGTATCTAAAATAATGAAGGAAAATTTATCTTAACTACGATAAATACCATATGTAACCCAACTAAATTATGTAGTACATATTTTCAATTAAACACAAACTGATATTTTACAGTTTTATAAATATACAAAACGTTTGATTTAGAACTAAAATAAAGCAATTTATGTGTATTTCAACTATAAACCCTTTGTGTATGTTTATGTGAAACTGAAATGTTCACGTAATGTTCCTTGACAAACATAGTAAGTGTTATTTCTAAGTAATATTATAAGATTAATTGTTATGCTAACATGGCGTATTCTTTAACATAGTAGACAGCGGAGTTTTTTCACGACCCGATATAATAATATAGATATAAAAATATTCAGGGGAATAATAAGTAGTAAAGTTGTACAAAGTTGATTTTTATAAATTAATTAAATAACAGTCAGTGATTTTTTAAAAAATGTATCAATTTTAAAAAGTGTTTCTCTATCTAAAAAAGGACTTATATAAAATATATTTAATAACGGCATCATTATCATGCCACTTAATAGCCCGGTGTGCCCGCTACAATACGTCCTGTAGAACGCCTGCGGACAGAAGTTCATTCAATTGTGTAACTATGTTTTACTCGCGTTTAAAATGTAATGTAATATATTAGCAGTCTATTAAGCGACGAGAAAAAAAGCATTATAATGGCATTTAAATTCCTAGTTATTTCTCAATAAATATTATAAATATATATTAATATATAAACGCATAACCGTATTCACTCTCTCTCTCACCCACTCGATCACTCACTCACTAACTCACTTTAAAATTATTACGGCATACTTAACCCTAAAACTTGTAAAAGGAAAAGCTACATTAACCAAACAACATGAAAGAAAATTAAATAATGTAAGATATATTGAGAAAATTTAAGAAATTTAAAGAAGATGATAATATAAATGATTTTTAGTATATTAAACAAAAAGTTACAACAATAACTATTTCCATAATTATAATTGACACTTCTCGTAAAAAAATAGTATGACTACTAAAATAAATATCATGTTTACAAAATATAATGATTAATGTTAATATATTTGGATTAGTTTTAAATTATAATGTACATTTCACAAATGTTGCAGTTATTTAACTCATACAAATTGTATTGGCTGTTTTACAAAACTAAATTACTTGCTGTAGTGAACAATGGTAGGTTGCCAAAAAGTATACAGTACTGCTGATACAGCAGTAGATATAGACCCTAATACTCTCCTAAATTACATCATGAAATATATCGGTTATGGTGCTGTCGAGGCAAGGTAAAATATGGCGTTCAGCCTCCCTTGGGACCTCGATAAGGGTGGCGAGAACATGTAAATCGGACAGCTACCTACATGTAGCAATACACATCACTGACCTATTTAAAATTTGAAATGAAGGCTCAAAACGTATTGTATCATTGTTTGTCTTTCGGAAAAAGATAAATTTTTTTCTTTTTTTCAGTAACTTGTAATATTAATATTAATATTAATCTCAGTTATAAATGGGAGACAACTTTATGCGTATTTTCAAGGGGATATGAATGATTATTTGAGTGTTAAATAAGTATAAATGACCCGTGTAGTCATTAGTCTAGTTACCTAATAAGTCCGAATTATGCTCAAAAATGTCTAATAATAATAGACAAAAAGTTATGGTAACAAACGGACCAACAATGTTTACTAGCAAAAGCTTACTAAGCATTTTATGTTATTCAAATATAGCATATTAAAGTAGCTCTTTTACAAACTGCAAAGCTATAATAGGTCTTTTTAGTAGAAATGCAGTATTAAAGTCAGTGGTCCAAAACATGGCTTTCAATGTCAAATGTACGTTTCGTATTTATTATTATATTGAGTTACATTAAATGCTTTGTGATCATTAAGCGTTCATTCGAGTGGACCAGTAGTTGATATAGGAGTTTCTGTAAAATGTAAATTTGTTAATAATAAGATTAAACGTTTTAGACATTTAACTACGAAAGAATTAGAACAATACTAACTCTTTTACAAAAAAAACAAAAAACTATTAATGGTCCACTATAATGTTTCTTTTCATATCAAGAGACATCGTAAGTGTTACAATACGATCATTATTACGGACAAAATCATCGAAATAGAAACCCATGTTCGTGGCGTCTTTTCCAGAGGGAGACTGCAAAAAAAAAAAAAAAATATATCTGTGATAGCTCTAGTGGGTTAATATGTAGAAGTGGAAGGTTACATAACAAGATTATATGAATAACTGGGATTTATTCATAATGGAAAAATTTCCTAAATTAGACAGTTCCCTGAAACAAACTTCGAACGTGTTTGTCACTTTTTCTAACCAAACCTTTACTTTTATGGTTTCGAACAGAAATGCTTATAAACATGAGACTATTATTAATATATATTGTAGAGTGAATTATGCGTATGATTTTTCCTTCTAGCATGCAAAGGTGATAATATTCGGATCTCCATGTATCCAATACACTTAACCTTTGATCACTCTTGTTGTCAAAATCAAAATGTTTTAATTAAACTCATTGGACATTTCTCTGTTGGTTTTTTTTTTTTGTGCAACAATATAATTCTGAAGACTTCAATGTCAAAGATGTAAAATAGTGATTACGTCATTTAGGACTTACTAATTATAAAAAATTTTTGTACTCAAATATTACACGTGTATTGCATCAGGGATATTCTTCTTGAATACATTTTGTGGAATACACTAGCAGGGTAGAAACGTCTTAGCCATATTTTCAGATTTTCAAAAAGCTTATTCTCAGATATGAATCGGTGATAACTTTATGCGTATTTTAAAGTGAAAATCAATAATTATGTTAATGTTGAATTAGTGTAGATAACCGGTGAAGTCTAGTTACCCACTGAGTGCGATTTATGCTCAGAAATTTCTAATTAATAATAGCCCGATAGGTAGGGTAACTAACGGATCAACAAACACTTAACTCAATCTAAACCACGTAGTTTTGATTTAAAATTCGGCTAATTGACAAGCTTAAACTCAGTTTGTTGCCCTACACAATATTCAGAACTGACCATCCAAAACAGACACCCCAGATTTCTCTAGTAGTGTCCAGGTTTATGGCAACCATTTAATGGATGCCTTATCAGTGTTAAGAAAACTGAGAACAGACTGTACCACTTATAATCTTCAAAAAAAATTTTTCCCAGATAACTGGGTCATATCACTGTACTTCTAGTGCCAAAATATTTAATTAACGACAATTAAGAAAAATACATTATATAGATATTCCAATATACATTACGAAAGAGGAGACACTTTCTTGGGATAGCTCTTGTTTAGTTCACTAATACTAAAAATTTATAAGAAAATTCTTGGTTGGTTCCTACTTGATGAAACCTTCTTAAATTCTTAATCATATTACATACAGTTATTATTTTTTTACTTCACTTACGTAAAATTTTGTTTAGTAAACAAAATAACAGCTCTCATCTTACTGGTTTATGTCTATAGATTCTTTATACGTTTTTTTCAATACCATCACATATACTGAATATATTTCCTTAATATAGCAAATTGATTTTATTTTATACTAATATTGTATTTGGATCAAAAACCAGAAATTGTTGTACAAGAGATAATGTTATTTGTTAATAAAATTAATTTTTAAAATTGTCTTCATTAAACACCTTTTGCTTATCACAACTAAGGGCTCAATTGTATTGATTAATTTTATTTGATAGTTTTATAAATATACAAAAGTATATAAAAAACAGAAATAATACTACAATTAACTGTAAACAGAGCAGTATGTTTTATATTTTTAATATTTGTCTATATTTCAAGATAATGTTAACTTTTTTACGTAAATGGTAAATACGATTGTAGCTTTCAAATAAAAATTATTCAAAAAGTGAAGTTGTGTGGAATAAATGAATGGGTTTGGCTTCTCTTTGTGAAACTGTCTTTTTTAATTCAATATGGTTGAATACATAATCAACAACACCTAACAGAACTTTTGAGTGAATAATCATCTCATACAGCAGACTTGTGAATTAGTTTTGTCTAGTAAATTCTTTGCTTCAGTACATACTACAAAATATTTAAAAAATTTCACTGTTTATAAATATTACGTTGTTAATTTTAGTTTAGAAATAAAAGTAAGAAATTTTTGAAAACATCTTATCCCTTGTGCTATTACAATATATAAACTCATTACACAACATGTTTCGACTTTATTGTCATTTTCTAGTGTAAATTAAATAATTAAGTTGAGTATATAATAATTTTTTTAATCAAATTGTAAAACATGTGGTTTTTGTAAATATTGATGAATATGGATAAGTTGGTGATATTTTTAGTTATAATTTTTCATGTTTCGAATCCTATAAAAAATAGGGTTTTTATAATTGATTTGTGTGTTCAACATGTTCACTGGATTTTCTTGTCGTGCTAAATATATATGTAATTCTTCTGTTGCATTCATTTTCTTGCCCTTTTTTCATAAAATTTAATATTTTTATGTTTTCTTCCATTTTTGTGTACGTGTGGTCTTTATTTTATTGTATTTTGTAACCTTTCAAAATACAAATTACAAACTAAGTTTCACCACACGCAACAACACATTCAACATTTTAGATAAAAAATCTTAAAAAGAACATAATAATGACAACATTTACAGCAAATCAGGTATTTACAAAATTAATTGTACAGACTGTGATAAATTCTACATTGGACATACTGGAAGACCATTCAAAACACGCTTTCAAGAACATATACAAGCTCTCAGAAGCTATAACACAACTACAATGAAATCCACATTCGCAGAACACTTGCTCTCTACAGACCACACGTACACAAAAATGGAAGAAAACATGAAAATATTAAATTTTATGAAAAAAGGCCAAGAAAATGAATGCAACAGAAGAATTACATATATATTTAGCACAAAAAAACCACATGTTTTACAATTTTATTAAAAAAATTATTATATACTCAACTTAATTATTTTATTTACACTAGAAAATGACAATAAAATCGAAACATGTTGTGTAATGAGTTGTTATAAAAAATATAAGGGTACTCAGTTTTTTTTAATATTTTATTACATCCTAAATTAATTATACATATATATATATATATATACATTAATATAAAGTTAAAAATTAGGGCTACTTACGTATTTTAGGATGTGATAAAAAAAATATATATCGATAAATGTTCATAAATTATTATATTTATATTGAGAACTTTAATCCTCTAAATATCCAATATAATGTAAGTTGTGTGATTGACTAACGTTTAAACAAAATATTTTTTTTAAAGATATTTCATGAAATATTATTACAAAAAGAACCATAGATAATAAATGAATATTATCATTTTAAGTATAACATTTTTCTATGTATACTACTTATAAGTTAAATTCATTTTATTATTAAAAATAATTAAAATAAATTTATCTAAAAAATGTGTACATATATAGTACAATTAATTCACTTTAATTCAGAATATCAGAGTGTATTTTAACAATCGTAGTATTGAATAGTCAAGGGTCTTTTTGTTGAATTATTGTATAGCCTCAGAAATATTTTTGGTATCGGAAATGTTTATCGAGGTGAAAGTTCAAATCCATGCCGTCAATATTGAAATATCTCCACACTGCGCTGTTACCTGATATGATTCGGCTCTTCAATTGTGTATTTATTTTACTATAGTGAGGGCCAAAAACAACAGCTTCTCACTGGAACTCCATTATCTACAATTTATTATATTAGTTGATGTAGAATAAAAACCTGCGTTTTTCTAGTTCTTAAAAATATCATAATCTCCGAATTCCTTTTTTTAGAACACGTAAACTATTTAGGTATGCAATGATAAAGTAGAATGAGACTTGAAATTCATGTACGGACGGTTTATTCAACACAGCTCAGGACAATGGTTTGAAAGTTTCCTTATGTATAAAACACCACTTAATTTTTAACATCAACCTGATGTACACAAATTCACTTTTCAAGGCAGTCCAGAATAAATTCCTCCTATGGAGGTTGTTTCAGCCTTCGTAGGCAACTTAAGTGAAAGCACATATATAATTAGCTTTGTTATGTTTTCGTACTAAGGGGTCTTTTATAGAGTTATTTCTTAGAGACAATTATCTGAACGTTTCAGAGTACATCAACGCTGAAGAGATTAACTTTACGTGTGTGGGTGGGTCAATGTCACTGTACGTGTGTGGGTGGGCAGGTGGGTCAATACCACTGTTTAAATATAAACGTCAAAGTTTTAAAAAGTCCATAAAACTTTCAAAGGGTATATATGTAATTTAGTTTTTAGCAATTGAAAAAGATTTGGGTTTTTACCAAATTGGAACGTAGTGATAGGTATTTTTCACGTAATGATGGCAAATGTCCAACAACCTTTGGCTTGCTAAGGTTCCAAAGTATTAACTTGTTTGCCTATGCTTTTGAATGTCAGGTGTACCAACATTGAAAAAGCGTTTTAGAATATAATTTTTCTATATTCAGGTTTTATAAGGATTCTGGAAGCTTCATATAACTTAAAATTCGTTTGCCAAACTTAGAAATTTAACAAGTTAGTATAGCCCGAGGTTTTGGTCTTTAGGGATATCTTGGACGCTTGAGAGCTTAATAGAAAAGTGCAAATATTGTTAAACAAATATTGGGTTTTGTGCCCACATAGATCACCCTTTTAAAGGTAGAAACCAAAGTATCGGTAAAATACGTTTATTAACCTATAAAAAAGCCTTGCTTATGTATAATTTATGTATGAATAAGAGATGTTGTGTTGGTTAGTTATTTACTTCCTTTTTGTAAACGTTTGAATAATTATAACACCACATAATAAAACCTGACACCAAGACTTAAGAGCCAAGAAAGTAATTGTTACACAACGTTATTTATATGAAGTAATAAAATCTACTTTTTTTTAATCAGAAGGAAACATCTTTTATTTAATGTTCTGCTGGATTGTTTTGAAATATTAGATTAGTATTTATGGTGATTTTATGGGTTGAAAAATAACAAAAAAGTAAATTAGAAAATCATTGCAGAGTTTTTTGTTAAAGAGCTTAAATAGACAGCTTGTAACTGACGGCTGCAATGGAAATAAAGAGTAAAGTTGTGGGGAACAATGGGTTGCGTTGGCAGCTCTTTGTCCAATTGTCTTTGTGAATCGACAAAGGTTGAATGCCTTAACGACAACTAACCTGAAGCCTTAACAGAAAGTTTAACGTATTGAATCGTTTTATGTGGGAATTTAAACTTATTCTTGTATTCATTTTTCAATTCTCTTTGTGAAAACAATTAATTATGCTATAAAACGTCACTGCATAGGGGAGCCTTACTTTACAATGTATTAATCATTTAATATAAATGCTGGAGATAATAATGACCACTGTGTAACATCAAATAATGTAAAAGAAGAATTAAGCTGACGCTATATTTATAATTAAATCTAGTTTATCTTAAATAAAAAGGGCACATTCATAGAACATTCAGTGGTATATAAACTGTAATTTAAACAATTCCGATATTTTAATTATTGTTATACGTTTAGTATTTAAAAAAAACCATGTGTTGTGACTTATTGTGATTACTAATCAAAACAAATAGTTACGGTAGTTAAATGTATTTTTAGTTGATTATATAATTAATTCTTGAAAAACCATTATCGTTTTAAAAAGTACTATACTTTATTAATGCAGTGTAAATTATGTCTATTTAAAATTGGTTTGTTATTTTAATAATTTTCTATTAATTTAAATGGCACGTTTTTAACTTATTAAGTTCAACATCATGCCATGATTACTAGAGGTAATTTACTGTAAAAATAAAAACGGATGGAATCAGTTAGTGGCTATTTATATGATTCAAATGGTTTTGCTCAAACAACTTATATTTTCATTTTCATACCTAATGACACATTATTATTTCAAGATAAATAACACTCAACATTACTTAAGAATTAATAAATAATACCTTTCAAATTACATGATTTTGCTAATTTTATATACATCTTTTATAGAAGTTATTGTTTCAGCTTCAGATTATTTATGTGAACAATTACAATAATTGTTTACTGGCATTTCATAGATTTATTATTTGTGTTAACTTAAATCTGTGCATTATGTTAAACAACAACAATTATTATAAAATTATAAAGCACTATCTAATCAAACGCTTTTTTACTAAGATATACACTCAGTGTGGTAAACGTTATTCTAAAATTAGAAAACTACTTTTTACAATACTAGCTATTTCATTTTATTTATAAGTATTCATGAAACTGATTATCAAATAAAAAAAACCCGTTATATAGTTTAAGCAACATGTTTTAAATGTTTAACATTATATCCACGCAAATCCCAGTAATAATTTCCTTTGCATATAAAGTTTTAATTTGGATTCTATAAAATATATAAGATGTATAAGGTGGATTAGGTAAAGTTATTGAATCTTTTTACTGTGTATTGATTGAATATGTATATGTATCATAACAATACTTTATTCAAATGTCAAATGATGTTGTTTAAGGAATATACTTTTAGTTGTTATCGTTTTTAAGAATATATTATATTTTACTTTTTAGTTTAGTCTCTGTAATACAGACCTTTTGACTGTAAAACACTTGTTATTTATTTTTTATGAACCATAGCAACATATTAAAAACTAAATAAGTTTTATTAAATATATTTGATATTTAAAAAATTATTTTATTCAATAATGAGTTATTTTGTAGCATAATACGAATTAAAATAAATATATTTCAGTATTGTTATAAAACAAGTCATAAAGTTTACATCTTAGTAAAATATTAGTGTAATACACATAAAATAACTATTAAATAATTAAAATTAATTAAATATATACTAGTCAATGTATATTTGGAGCAATGATTTAAGACTTTTTAATTTAAAATATATTAATAATATTTATTGTGAAAAAATCTATTTCAACCAATAGTAATTAAACTTAATAATATGGTAATTTAGTTAACTACAACAAACTTAATTTTTTAATTTTTTCATTTGATTTTTTTTAGTATTATTAAGAACTCATTATAAATGTAAGTGAAGTCCTTTTTTAATCTGCAAAATAATTATCTGGTTTTAATGGAAATCAACCGAGCACTTAGCTTCTACTTCTGACTATCCAGAACTGCCTTAAGTTTAGCGGAGATAAAAACTTCAAACAATAAACCCTCCCTCCTTCTCTCTCTCTCTCTCTCTCTCTCTCTCTCTCTCTCTCTCTCTCTCTCTCTCTCTCTCTCTCTCTCTCTCTCTCTCTCTCTCTCTCTCTCTCTCCCACCCTCCCTCACTCCCTCATTCCCTCCCTCCATCCAATAATTAGGACTTAATGAACATAACGTTTTTTGGATTCTTTATTAAAAAAAATAATTTATGTTGTATGTATATGTTTAAATATTGTAATAATAACACATTCCATATATTTAATCTTTTCTACTAATGTTTAATATTTATTAATAATGGTGATATAATGTAAATTACATTGATGCTAAATTTAAAATCAAATGGTTAAAATAATTACAAAGAGTAATTGGATTTGGAATTTATACAAACAAAAATGCTTATGCTACCTAATTGTGTACGTTTTTACATAAAAGGTTTTTTTTAATTAATCTCTGTCTTTTTGTTTTAGTTATTGTCCATGATTTTTTTAAAATTATGTATAACAATGAATATTTTTAGGTTATATAATAAGAAAATCATATTCACAATATTGCGTTTGCTACATATTTTATTTTTGTAGCTAATTAAATTGTATATACTAATATGTCAAATCATAATAAATGTTTTTATTGTGTTACACGAAATGCAAATATTTAATTAGAAGTTTGCAACAAAATTAATGTTAAAAATACATTTTTAAGATCTGTATGTAATAGCTAAGTGTTTAAGGTAAATATAATAAAGTAATGTGTGACTCACCCGCCCATCCACACACTTACAGTGTTATTGAACCACCCGCCAACCCATACCCGTAACATGGTATTGACCCTTCCACCCACCCATACACGTACCATGGTACTGACCCTCCCACTCATCCATACACAAACTGTGGTTCTGACCCTCCCACCCACCCATACTCGTACCGTGTTACTGACCCTCCCACCCACTCATTCACGTACCGTGGTACTGACCCTCCCATCCACCCATCCACGTACCGTGGTACTCAAACAAGTTATAATCATGCTATTATCAATGAGGTTCAAGTACTTTCTTTTTTGAACAAATTACTTAATAATTTTATACTGCTACAATATTTGTTTGTGTTTCCTCACTACTATACGATATGACTATGTCTATGTTGGAGAAGAAGGGGGTCCACTGTTATAACAGTTAATGCATGTATAAAATAGTTAAAAAATTATAACTACATAAACAGCCTGATATGTAAGACTAATATTCAAATAATTATACTTAAATAAAAAGGTAACATGTAATTTTATAAATAAAATATTA